>WYDI02022979.1:0-51651 GCA_009867235.2 Psittacus erithacus
AGCCAGGAGGAAGCAGAGACAGGACACCTGACCCAAACTAACCAAAGAGGTATTCCATACCACAGCACATCATGCCCCAGCTGGAAACTGGGGGCAGTTACCCGGAAGGGTTAGATGCTCAGGTAGGGTTGGGTATCAGTCGGCGGGTAGTGAGCGGTTGTATTCTTTCTCTTCCCTTGTTATTTCCCTTATTATTATTTGTGGTAGCAGCAGTGGTTTGTGTTATACCTTAGTTACTGGACTGTTCTTATCTCAACCAGTGGGAGTTGCATTCTTTCTATTCTTGTCCCCATCTCTCCAGGAGCTGGGACGAGGAAGGGGGGGAGTGAGCGAGAGGCTGCGTGGTTCTGAGTTACCATCTGGGCTTAAACCACAACAGTTCTTTTTAGCGCCCAATGTGGGGCACAAAGGGTTAAGATAACAACAGATCTGATCAGAGTGTGTTTAATCATGTTTGTGATAAGCATTCATTGTTTTGGATTAATAGTCTCTCGTCACAATGCTGATTTATTGGCTCTCAAAGGTGTTGCTCTTGATCTCACAGTTTCAGCATGTTGTACCTTACTTACAGCCGGTATTTGCTGTGTCAGTATTTATTGGCTGGGGGCCTTGGGCTAAGGTTCTTGTTTCATTGTACTTTATGGTAATGACTTGTAATGCAATATAATCGTTGATCATGAAACTGATCTGGCTTGTGTTTCCAGTGTTTTCAACACCTCTATATTTTTAGAGGTATATAATAGAAATGCTTAGCAATTATACATCTTTTTTCCCCTCCTTGGGGGGTCAACCCATGTAGGAGACATTCCCTTACATTCCCAGCCCCTCCACCAGACCTTTTACAGTATCATTTGAGAGTTCTGAAGGTTTTGAATGGCATTTAGGTACCCTTGAGACCTGCCTGCTGATTGTGATGGGGATCGCCATGTTGGCACGCATACAGAGCGTGTTTTACCCACGACCATTTAATCTGATCTCAAGAGTTAAGCAAAGTGGGGTTTGGGCCTTATCTAGGGTTAGACAACCATGTAGGAGGACCAAGAGATTTTCCCCGAGGCTGGACAGTCATGAGTGGCAGGGTGTGTAGGATAGTATGGGCAAGTATCTAGGCCAGTGGGCCCCTCCAGTGCTTTGGAGTTTCACCACTGAACAAGTGCAAAATCTGGAAAAATTAGTAAAACACTTAAATGAGATGTGTTGTCATTCTGGTCGTACCAGAGGGGAACAAATCATGGCAATGTGCTGGGGCTTAGCCTATGCTTACAGAGCCCTGTTCAGTACTATCCAGCATCTTCAAAAGGAAAAAATTGTCCCTGGATCTGAGGGCAAAACAACAGACAGCGCAGCTACTCCAGCTCCAAGCACAGCAGCTACACCAGCCCAGCAAAAAATAATTGAGGAGAGAAGGGAGGCCGAAAGCCAAAACACACAGCGCTGCACCAGCTACTAAGGAGAAAAACGACTGCTACTGCTGAACCCAGGACAGTTTATGGCATTGATTTTTGTACCCGCAGTGAAATAGTCAGTTTACACATTTATTTCTAATGGGATACTTATTGATAACCAGGCTTAGGCAATCAGGAAAGTCACATCTGTGTCTTAGCAGCAGAAAACATTACTAAATTAAAAAATGGTCACCAACAACCTTACACTGTTGTCCTTCTACTGTCACAGGAGAAGGGAATTCTGATTTGTGCAACAGCATAAATTTTTAAATCAAATAACTGCTGACCAACTTTTTGATAGCTTGGGTTTAATTTTTCATCATCTTCCATCTTGCTGTGCTACCTTACAACCTTCCTCCTCGACTGCTGATGCATGACTGGCTTTCTGAGTGTGGTCTTTGGGGTTTACTAGTATCTTTCCCAAGAAATGTCTTTTGCTGCCTTCCTCCCATAGCAATTACAGGATGACTTTTACCGACTGACTCTCGGGGTCTTTATATGTTCTGTCTGTAAAAATGTCACCCAGATTTCCTCAACTCTTGATTTTTTCCTTTCTTTTTTTATTTTTTTTTTTCATTTTTAACAACTCATTTCACAGCCCTCATGTCCCATTTTGTCTTCTATCACACAACAATCAACATTTTGATTTCTTCAGAGTATTTGTGTTTCCATGGTGAAGAGAATATTATCATTTTTTCTTGTGGCTTACCAGCTTTGAATGGTATAAACTACATACTGACTTTTTAATCTTCTAGCATACTTTTCTGCCTTGAGTCCTTTGTATTGAAGCTAAATGCATTTTAAACCCAGGTGATTAGTAGAGATCTGCATTTTAAGGCCAAATAAACAAGTAGTCTCACTTCCAGAAAATTTCACTCTGGTACCCTTAACCTAGGTTCATCTTGTATTTGCCTAAAGCATGTCTTCCAGAAAGGCACCTGGGCTTGAGATATAGGATTCACCTCTTCATGTGGCAGTTTGTGCAAATAATTAATCATTATCTTAAAACATTGTGCCTTATTTCTCTTTTGAATTTTTCAAATATAACTCCCAGATATTGACTCATGTTTGGCTTCTGCTCGATTAAAGCACGTAATGAAACAGTATTCAGTCTTCTCTTTGACAGGCTAAACATATGGAACTCTTCAAGTCTCTTGCTTGATGCTCTTCCTGAATTGAGTCAGGGACACAAATTCTGCTGCACTCAATGTGCTACATGGGAGACAATAGGAGTGTGTCTTGCACAGAAACATTGGGGGCTTAGGAGAGAAGAAAAAAGAGGGAGATGAGACTACACAAGGTAGGAGACAGTTCCTCAGGCAAGCTGTAAAGAAAATTCTCTGGGGGTGAAACCAGGGCTGTATGTGTGCCAGAGCTCTATAGTTACTTAACTGATGTTCTAGAAAAGTGGTATGGGGCAGAGGCTGCCTACAACAAACCTAGTCTCTAGCTCTCTGCATCAGCTGGGGGTTTGACCCCAGCAGGTCTAGAAACCCACCTGCCAGGAGCAGGATCCAGATTTCTCTGCAAACTTGGCCAGCTCAGCAGACAAAAGAATTTACTCTTCATCGTGATGTGCTTTAGCTGGGATAAGAAGACTCTGCTTAGAAGAAAAATAAGAGTTTTTATTTCATTCTCTTGAAAGGAACGTTTTGTCAGTCATGTATCAAAAAGCATAAAACCTATCTGGAAGAGTACTAAACCTCTACCTGTACTCTCGTAGCAAAACAGTTTAATTTTAAAAAACCCAGTAAGTTGAAAACACTATCTCATTTCTATGTTTGTTGGCATTTTTCATCTGCTTGTGTATTTTGCTGCAGATTTTTTTAATATAATTTGGGTTTTTTTATTGTGCTTAAACAGGTAAAGTTATTACTTATTTTTAGCTTTTAAATTATTGCATAGAAAACACAAGATTAAGGACAAGATTCATGCATGGCACACATGCAGTTATGAAAGATGATTTTTAATAAATCACTCCAAAGAAAGCATATTAGGGTGAACAGGCCCAAGTTACAGATTTAAGATTACAATATTAAAATTCTAAATACCACATTGCCTCAACTGAAATAGCTGGTGTGTGGTTAGTTCTGTGTCCTTGTAGAATTTTAAAGCAAAACCAAAAATGAGCTTGGTGAGCCCAGAAAAATACCTTGAAGCATATGAGATTTTTCCAAGCTGGGCCAACTTGTTTTTTCTGGGTTGTATAGTAAGTCAGCTGCACCACATGAGATGTATAAATGCATGGAAAATTATAAATATTGCCAAGAATGTTTGACGTGCAAATCTATCCCTCATGACAGTTGTGAACACTTCCTATGTCTTGCATATTCTTAAAGTGGAGTTTGATATATTTATCATAAACCCAGTGATTTTGATCTGGAGAGGTAAAGAGCTCTTCACTCCCATCCATAGGTAAAAAGGGAAAGAACAAGTGTAGAACTGCTGTTTATCTAACTGTAAGTACCAAGATGCTTCAGAGAGGAAAAATCTCTTGCTATTATGCAGTGGCAAATAAGGGAGTATGTGCAGCTCCCATTTCCATAGAGCTGCTAGCCAGGGTTTTTTCTGCTGCATAGTACAACTTGTGCTCAACATATGCTCACCTACAGTAGGTGATCCAACGTTACAGTTAGCCACCTCCATGAACACTGCCTTGCATCCTCCCTCCTCCTCTACTCATGCTGTACCCCATGCCCATTCCTGCCTGCATGGTCCTGACACTTCCTTTGTGCTCTTCAGCAGCTACCATGAATAAACTCAGCTCTTTCAGTCAGGAAACAGCTACGGCTTTCTTTTTGATAGGTTATTTTTCTGCCTGGCCAGTGAACTGCACCATGACATTAACTCTGGAGTTAATGCATGCCTTGTTATGAGACTGAGCTCCCAGCTCCCCTTCCCAAGGGAGCATCTGTCCCTTGCTGCCCTCTAACACTGTAGCCCAAAAATTCAAGGACAATACCTGCTGGGCCTGCAGTCCGTCATAGAATGTGGCCATAGTTTCTTAAGGACTTTTGAAAAGAACTGCTGCTTTCTCCTGAGGAGGCTGTTCCACCACATGCTCTCTATGTTGGGTATCAAGTAAGATTCATCAGAGCAGGCTTGGCATTGAGGTCTCAGATGACAGCACAGTAACTAGGTTTTAAAGGACATGGCTGCTAAATGAGGGAAAAATCCCACTCAGATCGCAGACTGTAAATCTTGCAGTCAGGATCTCCAACAAGAAAAGCGTCCTTTGCTCCCCTAGCTGGTGAATGAAAGCCTGGATGTGGAGACTACACAGGCAAACTGCAGCAGACTGCAGGCCAGTTGGGAAATCATCACAGCTAGAAGTGAGATCTCAATGGACTACAGTGGGGTCCAAAAGCCTTCTGGGATGGAAAAGTTTCTTTCTAAGCAATGGGAAGCTCATGCAAGCTTCCTGCACACACTCAGCACCAGGAGAACTGACCACTGGGAAGGTGGACATGAGTAGCAAAGGACCTGCTGGGCATTGACATGTGGAAGTTGGCAACACGTACATCGATGATGCATAGAAGTTGAATTCACGTTAGGCACCCACATATGAAAAGTGTGAAATAAAGTTAACAGACTACTGTTAAAGGTGGCCCAGAGAAACCTGTTATTCATTCATAGAGTGGCTATACTTTTCCAAGCTGATGTTGTGGTCCATTTTCTCATCTCTTAAAAGCTTTTTCCCTTGCTTCATGCTCAGGGTTGTGAGAAGGAAAGAGCTGCCTATTCAGGACATAGTAGAAGGAGTATCTTCTGCCTGCAATGATCAGCTGCAAGTATGAATTGTTCTTAGGAAGGACCTTCATGTCTTACGTGGTCAGGTGCTACTTCCCACAGTTTGCTGCACAGTTGTGTACTCCAAGGCATGTGGGACCTTACAGATGCTCTTCACATTTATGAACTTCATTTGCATTACTGTATGTTGAGTTCAACAGGAGTTTAATAGATTCTTTATTGTTGGGGATTTTTGATACCAGATCAGACAGATGTCTGTTGGGTGTATAGAGTCATGCCCTCAGGCAAATAGTAGACCAATGATTCCAAAAGAATCATCCAGCCTTTGTTTCTGCTTATCTTTGCCTACTTCTAAAAGAGTAAAAAATGGAGAAAAATGATAGTAGTATAAAATTCTGCCCAGTAAATATTTGTTACAGTGCTTTACAAACCTTCCACAACATTTCGAGACTGGTGGATACTCTATTACTGGTACCTAAGGAAATCTAGGATTACTTCATTATTTCAGGCTACTTTTATGTAATAAATCATGTATTACATTGGAATAAAACTGAACGCATGTATACCAAATATCAGAAATCAGACTGCTGGCACTGACTCAGGCAGTTCTCAGTACCAAATGACTATTAGGATGAAAGTTTATGATTTCATGTTTTGGTATGGTGTTCACTCTCTCTCCTCATTCATTAAGAAACCCAGAAAATCCCTTCTACTTAATTTTCTCCCTTTTCTCTCCCCTTACTAATGTGGCCCCTTAAAAAGTGCTGTAATCTAGAAAGCAGAAAAAACATAATACCAAATTTTAAACTGTTCATAAAACCCTTTTAGAAATGTTTTGTGTATCCAAAGACATGTGTAATTGCAGTCTTTTGACTGGTATTCAAAGGCTGTTCCTGCTTCTTTTGGCCTGGACTTGAAAAGATGCGGTCTGACCACAATAACTATGATATTGGAACTAAACAGGCCACCTCAAGTCCCCTATATCTCTTACTGCTGAAGTCAGTGGGTGGGAAAAAGGCTTTGTTTTCATTTGCAAGTGAGGTGACAGATAGTTGTCTTCCACATATGTCAGTTAAAGAAGGCCTCCTCAAAATACCCAGTATTGGGTATCAAAAGACCAGGTGAGAAATTCATCCCCACCAACATGACTATTGAAGCAAAATGTGCAATGCTCCTTTGGATATGACATATGTGTAGTCACTAAATTCAACAGCTCAGACACCTTCTCCCAGTGCTAGCTCTGCTCTGTTCCAGTTGGCTCCTTCACTATGGTTTTGCAATACGCCAGATACTTCATTTACAGCACAGAGGTGTATGCCTGAACATATTTGCAAGCCAGGAGGGGATTTTGGCTAGAGAGATTTTTATTTTTTTGGAACAAGGAGTTAGAAAAAGCCTGTGTGCATTTGGCAGCGGTGGCTTGGTATGGGTTAAGGCGTCAATTCAGCTGTGCTCAGCCTTTGACAGGTGGCAGGCAAGTGCTTTGCTGAGTGGGCTCCTTGGTCACCTCTGAAGTTACTCCTGCCTGTAAAGAGGCTGAGTATCGCCCATGCAGATTTGGCATATGCATGCAAGCTGGTAAATGTATAAAACAAAGCACCTGATCGAAGTGGAAGTGCCAGCATGAGAAAGGACTATGTTTTTCAGAAACAATTTTTTTAGCTATCCTGGATATTTCTGGGTTTGGTTTTTGTTTTGGTTTGTGTTTTCCTTAAACATTGTAGGAAGTGATAGAAGAGGACAATGTCTTTTTTACTGATGTTAAGTTCAGCATGTTGATGAAAAGCTGGCCCAGGTTTCAGCTTTCACAGCAGGTTTGAGAAGTCTGTATCCCATGCTATTAAAAGTGACTGAATCTTGGAAGTTTATCTCAATTTCACATACATTTGAATAACCCAGAAATTTAACTCAAGTTACAACAAAATTTAAAGTGGCTTTGGATTTGCAAGTAGTTCTGTTTATGAAGTCTCTTCCAGGCAGATTCCACGTGCATTCAGGGGACAGTTTAAGTTGTTCAACTGTCATTTGGTAATTATTTTGAAAGAAATTGTCCTCCCTTTGTTTCTTGGATAATAATTGCATTTCCAGTGGAGACAAGCCTTGGCTGAAGCTACATGGATATATGCACAGGTAGAGCAGTAGTATTTGAGAGCATTCAGATGTAGGTTTTTGTCCTTTCTCGTATACAGAACCGTGTTCTGGATTCAGATCTCAAGCAGTTCAGAATTGCTGAGGTGCCCATATTTATGTCTTGGATTTGGGCTAAAATTCAGTTTTACTGGAGTAATAAGTGAACTAAAGCATGGAAGTGAGTCACTAGCTAAAATTAACTTAAGATCAACCATTATTAACTTCTTCTGTGAACAGAGCCAAATAAAAAGATAATTAAAACTACCGCTACTTTCCCCTTTCTTTTCTCCATCACATTCCAATATTATTCTCTTACAATCTCTCTGAACTTACAGATGACTCAAAAAATAGCATTTGGTAAGCACAGTAATATGCTTCTCGTCAATATTTTATTTTGAAACATGGTGAAGAGTTGTGTTGCATGATGAAAAATGTCTCTCTCTAAACATCATTTTCTAATGGACTTTTTATGTCCCATAAAATGTGCTAATTTTTACTTGTCCTCTGTTGTCAGCAAAACAAACTATTATTTCTTTCTGCAGAACCAAACTCCAAACAAGATTGTCTGGAATATCAAGAGTAATGACTTCTGAAGTTCCTTCTGGCCCCAGCTTCTATTGAAAAATAATTGGATGAATTGGTGATGCTTACATTTCATCTAGCCTGCCACTGTGAGTAATTCCATGGTGCCTTCTTGGCCAGAGCTCAGCCATTTAAGCACTCAGTGAAAATCTATTTGGATGGACTCAGTGTAGGAATATGTCAGATAGCAGCAGGGTGAGAATGAAGGCTCTTTGGAACAGTGTTGCATATGTTGTCAGAGCATCTAAGGCTGTGCGAATGGCATCCTGACTGTGTCTTCAAGTTTCTGCTGCAGTGTAGATAATAAAAGATGAGGATGATAACCATAAAAGTAAAACTGGCCTGGATACAAGCTGTATTGTGATGGGCAAGGGAATTCAGATGGTGGAATAGGCCCTTGTGTGGTGTAAATTATCAAGGTAACATGTGATGTCAGTGGAGCTACGATTTACCCAAAGAACTGCCTCTTTGCCTTGCCAAGAAATCATTATATGGACTGTCACCTCTCTGAATGGATTAATGAACCAGAACAAAACAGATGCTAGCTTGCCAGTGCTCTTACCAGGTTCACAATTTGCTACAAATTTTTAATAGGAAGCAGTTAATAGATTTTTTTTTTTTTCCTAAAACATGTATGTGCTTTTTTGTCTTTTGGCTCATTTGTTTTCCACTGACTTCTCCTGTTCCTTTTTCCTGCTTTACTGTTGATGGGTTTTAAAAAGGTTTGTCAGATGTTCCCAGACTTTTAGATCATCAAAGGAGAAAGATTTGGAAGAAAACTGTAAGACAGATGCACCATAGAGGGAGGAATGTTGAGATGAGACCACAGAGTGGGGCTGGTTGGTGCTGCTAGGTGGGGACTCTGATGGGGTCCCTGGTAGGGTCCTTGATGTGGTTGCTGCCTCAAGTCACTTTGCACAGTCAACTCTTGTGCTGGTATCTCCCAAGTCTTGGGACTGCAGGCTGCAACCTGGGAGGGAGAGAAGGAATCAGAAACAAGGAGAGAAAATGTAGTTTTTACCAAAGCTGGTACTGAAGCAGCAGTTCCCAGACCTCCTTACTGCATAATGAAGTGAGAGGGTGAAATTCAGGAGGAGGTGGCCTCTTCCTCCTGTTGTTTGGGAGGTGAAAGTGAAGAACAGTGTGTCAAGTGGAGCCAGCTCATTGATCCCTCTTGTCTTCCTAAGCAGGTGCTTATTTCCATGTGAATAGCTGCATTTAAGCAAATCTTCTTTTCGGTGGCTCAAAGTTTGTTTATTTTTTAACAAAGCCTCCTGTAATGAAATATCGCATGGTGACAGGTATATCTGTCAGCCAGCGAACTCACCTGTTCATGGCTGTGAGGCAAGAAGCTTTGCCTGTTCATGCCTGAGGTGTATATGCATAGGCTGACAGGCACAGACTGTGGTATGTGCTATTGATTACTCAGGGCAGTCTGAAAAGGTGGTATCTTGACTTCACCCTGGCAGTGGGTTAGCTGCTGAGAGGGAAGCTGGAGGATCAGAAAGGAAAAGTGTCATCTGGAGTGAAAAGTATCATCTGGAATCCCAGACAGCCCCATGACTTCATATGAACTTGCAACACACAGTCATTATTTTGGACAGAGACACAGCCAAGGCAAAGTTGTGGTCTAAACTCCAGATGCTACTCCAACATATGCAACTAGATACATGAACTTTTCTCTCTACCCAAACAAATGAATACATAAAACCAAAACACACACAAAAAAATTGTAAACCTCAATGATTCAGACTGGTTAATGCAGGATCTAGACAGATCTCAGGTCAGTTTATGGTGACCCTCATCATGTACATGGATTCAGAAGATCTTTCTGTTTTGATAATGAGGAACTTCTAACACAGAGGAGTCCCATATTCCATGTGACTTCAAGTGCAACTACAGTACCTAATGGGTGCTGTCTATATCGGATGCTGACTGTCGGATGCTCTGCCTTCTCTTTGTAAAGTATCTCTCATTTCCTTTACTCAGTTATAAAAATGCTTAACAGAAAAGGCTCTTTCCCTGTGAGTGGTCTATGGATACCTTCCAGATACTAATCTGGGAAGTAGCATGGGATTTTCCTGAAATCTTATATGGGTTTCTTCAAGGGTATGAGGGACTGTGAATAATCTTTTTGTCAGGAGGGAACAAGACCTTTATCAAAACAGAGTGGCTGCTATGAGCTGACCTACTTGGTGCTGAGGAGGTTTCCTCCCAGAGGAGGAGACGGTCCCACTGTAAGAAGACAGGGTGTAGAAGAACATATGAAGGTTGCAACCAGGTGGCTAAAGCTATTGTTTTGTCTTCATGAGAACTGTAAATAAATAGGGGAGTGTCTCTTGGCATGGAATGAATAAGGAAGCTGAAAATGTGATTTTGGAGTGGGAAAAGAGCTCACAACAATGATGTTGTAAAAACAACTCCCCTAAAATGTATCCTGGTGAAGTTCAGTTCTGTTTTTTGTGAAACTAGAGAGAGCTGCTCTTACAAAAACAAGTGCTTGTTGAGGTTGCTGTTGTATGGAATTGGCGTGTGATGTTTTTCTAGCAGCCTCTCTTCACTGTCATCAGAGTGCAATTTCTCTAGAGTCGCTGTGGGATGCAACAGATTTCTTGGAAAAGAAAGCTGTGTTGACACCCACAGGCTAGTTATGTTTTCACAAGAAGGAACATGACTTTACATTTGACTCTCTTGAAAAGAGATTAGCAACACTGTGATTTATAAGAATTGCCAGGGTTTGAGGTTGTTTTTTTCCCCTCTCTCTGAATCTAAGCTCCAGCAGGTAGGTGTTAAGTGAGTGAAGCATTTCTGGCAAGATTTATGTGCCCATACAGTAGAATGGGAGTGAAATCTGACAGTCTAAAGGAGGGGGAGCAACTGACAAATAGAAGGGGTGGAAAAGGCAGATTGGCTTGGATTTTTTCTTTCCTGTCCCTTTGCAGTCAAAAGCCTTTGAGACTCTTCACTCTTGGGTTGAAAATTTCATTTTACGGACATTTCCCCTCCCTGTCCTTTTGTTCTAGCAGTAAACACTGGTCCACAGCATGTGTGTGGAAAGCAGACATGGCCAAGGCTAAACCTCCTTGAGAGAGAGTCTCTTCTGGAAAAAGATGACAAGCGTTTTCCTTAGAAATGAGATCTCTTCAATTATGAAGTTCTTTTAGAAAGAAGCCCTTCCTCACTATTAAGTCTCATAGCTAAATAAGCAGCACTAGAAGAAAATGTGTCCTCATACAGTAGGGTATTCCAGCCTGAATATAACCAAAGCCTTTGCTTTCCAGAAAGATGTATACTGTCCTGTTTGGTTATTTTGATTAAATGGGTACTGGTCAGCACGTGATTGCTCTTGTGGTCCAGGACTTCTTGGCTGTTAGATGAGAAGCAACCTATAGTTTATAATATGCTCAGAAGCTCAACACTCGATGAATAAGTAAGAAACTACAAAAGAAAAATGAATGGGAATTGTTCCATTAGCCCTCTATGATCCCTACTGTGCAATTTTATAGGAATACAAAATAGGGATATAGGTTAGGTGATAATGGCATTCCTCTTTATCCTGGTTTCATCTGTAAGAGTTATCTTGTTCTCCTTCCTAGTAGCTGGTGCAGTGCTAAGTTTTAGTATTAGTTTGAGAACAGTGCTGATGATAACACACTGATGTTTTAGTTGTTGTTAAGCAGAGCTTACTCTGATCAAGGACTTTTCAGTGTCACATGCTCTGCCAGTGAGCTGGGAAAGAGCAGACACAGGACGCCTGACTCAAACTAGCCAAAGGGGTATTCCATACCATAGCACATCATGCCCATCATATAAACAAGGGGGAGTTACCCAGAAGGCCCAGATTGCTGCTTGGGTCAGGCTGGGCGAGCAATTGTATTGTACAGCACTCGTGTTTATTGTTTTTTTTCCCTTTTTCCTTTTAGTTCTATATTCTCTCCCCTTGTTATTTCCTTTATCATTATTATTAATAGTAGTAGTTGTAGCAGTTTTATATTATACTTTAGTTATTGGGCTGTTCTTATCTCAGCCTGTGGGGTTTACACTCTTTCAGTTATCCTCCCCATCCTACCAGAAGGAAGTGAGCAACTGGCTGCATGGTTCTGAGTTACCAGCTGAGCTTAAACCACAACACTCACTGCACAAAGGCATGTTTTCAAAAAGACAGAACTATAGATGCAAAATAAACTAATATATATATATAAATATCAGAATTTGATTCTAAGTAAATAGGTCACTTATGAAAGACATAAATCCTGAGCCATGGGTGGAGAATAAAGAAAAAAATGCCACACTTGCCGATTGAGTCTTGCATCTTTAGCCCATGAAAAAGATATAGACATGTGAGTAATGAACCAGGTTTTGTCTGTAGCAAGATCCAAAGGTGCAATTGTCCCTATGTTCTAACAAGTTTGGAGTGTCCATCAGCCCCCGACATCCATCAGCTTGTTCACCAGTAATCTAACAAGTATGAGGAACTTCAGAGGAAACACTTGGGCTGATGTGGTCTCTTTTTTGATGGAGGTACATCACAAAGAAATTTCCCACCAGTCCTAATAAAACCACTGCATCTTGGCTACAGCCCGTGTATTTGTACTGATGTGGAATCTTTTTAAATTCTCCTGCTCTGTGAAAACTTTAAGGATTTTTAAAACATTCTGCTCCTCAGTGGAAGCAACCTGAGACCTTTTGAAGTTTTTCAGAAACATGAGAAAGAAAAAGACCCCAAACAGCTGAAACAAAACTGGGTTTCCTGACGTGCCAGTCACCTAGGGATCAATGACTGATGTGAAATGGACAAGTTATTGGGACCAAGTCCTTGTGCCATGTACTGGTGACTTAATAAAACACCATCAATGAGAGGCCATGAACTTGCTCTGTCCTAAGAGATGAAGGTTATGTTACTGTGTAGGACAGGGGAACCAGGATCAAGCCCCTGTTTTGCCAAAAAGCCCAGTTTTGCTGTCAGTGACTTAACCACTAGTGTCTTGGGTAAGCTGAGCTGTTCTCTTTCTTTGGATGTAAGCAATTTTTCTGATGATAGCCTAAGCAAAACTGGTGTGCTTCTAAAAAAGATTTATGTTTTAACAAATCAACATCTTCCAATAAAAAAAGTGCATATCACTGGAAAATTCCCAGCTAGCTCCACCGATGAGTAAAATTTTGCTTTACAGATGGTGTTAATAATAGTTTATAAACTAAAGTGAAAAGGATTTTGGGTGAGCTTCCTAAAGAGGAAGTGAGTCAGTGTCTCGGCAGGAAAGTGTTCCAGATAGGCAGGGCTGGAAAAGTTACAAAACAACCCCCAACTGAGTGGAGTCACAGGGAGTGGACAAGGGATGATTGCATCCCAGATTGTGGAAAGCTGGTACTTTAGTAGGGGGCCTTGCATACCCCTCAGCCCATGTGTCTTGTAGTATGGTATTCTCCCACCTCACAAGCTCAGAGCAGCTGAACTGAATCATCTCAGGGAATGTGTAACAGCTAAGGAGGAAGCAAGTGTTGCAGATGGGTGGGTGATTCAGTGGATGGTGTTATTACTACTGAGTCAATGCTGAAGTAGTTTGTAAGCAGGAAGTTGGCGACACTGTGTGGCTAGATCTGCTTTCTAAATCCAGTGACACTCAAGGAGTCTGCTGCTCCCTCTGGGTGGGTTGCCTTCAGTTGTTGGGCACAGCATTTTCAAAAGCAAAATCTAGAGAGGCATTTTTAAGGTGACCTTCAGTGGGATTTGCAGTCCTGACAGTTGGGTCATTTTTGGTCATGGACTGGTATTTCCACATTAGGAAGGCATTTTTGGAAAGCAGAAGTCCTGTATTCTTGTAACTGACTTCACAGTCCTCCCACTGGTTTCTGTGGTCTCAACATTAGACCTTTAAGTCAAATTCTTTTTAGCAAAAGTATTTTTGTATTCTGCAGCACACCAGGAATGGCACTGGCACTCATCAGGTGTACTTAATGACCATGAATGCTAGTTCTCCAAGGCCATCATGTCCTTTGAAGTTGCTAGTGTTGTCTTACAGAAGAAAGATGGAGCTGCTGTATCTCCTCTGAGTTACTTAATTCATTGCGAAAATAGGAGCAATATTAGAGAACATGTCCTGTAATATCCATTGCCAATTACGTGATTACAAAGCCCGTATTATTCACTTTCTGCTGTTCCAAAGTTCTCTAGTTATTTAACTTTTCAGAGCAGAAATGATTTGTTGCTTTCTCTCCGTATGTGTGTAAAGGTCAAAAATGCATACATTGTACAGCACAGAGGGAGAGGTTTAGACCTTAGAACCTACTGCTGTTTCCTCTATAGTTTTTGCATTTGGATGGCGTTTTCCTCTAGCTGGAAGCATTGTGGGTTTGGAATTTGGGTTACTTTTCCTTCCATTTTTCAGCAATTAATCACTCAGAGCCTCATTCTTTTCCTTTTATTCCATTACTTTTCCATTTGGTCCTTTAAAATTTCGTAGCATCTTTCCCTCCAGTAAACAAGAGGAAAAATGACAATATGATTTCAGAATCCTGTGAGAAGAGCCACAAGCTCAAGTCCATATGGTGCCTGGGAGGATGGTAACTACTTGCTGAGATTTGGGTTGGCAGAGGTGGCCTTCCAATTTCTGGTGCAGGGACTAATTTCTGGGAGGATAACACTTTCTGGGGAGTCACACTTGAGTTTGAAAGGGTAACCATCCGTTCCCTCCAGGCTGAGCAAAATGAACTGGGTGGCTTTCTTTAATGCATTTGTCAGTGCTTGACATTTGCACTTACTGTTTTCCATCCACTTTATTGAACATTAGTCTTAGGTTTTATTGGCTAAGCTTTTCATCCATTTCTCCCCTGCTATCTCTTCTTCTCCCTTTCACTGTGTGTGCCCACACTAGCTTAGTGTCGTAAGATTCAGAAAGCACACTGCAGATGGGCTTAATTTCTGAAATACAGTAATGACATACACTTATTGTGTTGTTGGGGTTTTTTTCCTTTCTTCCTTTTGTTTTTGTTTTCTAAATAGCTGGTTTTGCAATTAAAGGATTTGATTTTGTTTTTACTAAGGACAAAATAATTTATTTTTTTTGAGAAAACTCATCACAAGAGGGAAAACTTGATGTTATGTTTCTTTTAAAAATTACGTAGTTTTTAAAAAGCATAGAGTTTCTGAAGTTGAAATTATATAGTCTCCACTGTTTAAGCACTGACTTGAATGAATTTGCCTCACTACCTTTATGCTTTCTCTTTGTATAGGTGATCTGCTCAACATTACAGAGAAAGTCTGTGTCAAAGCCCGAAATGGAACCTATTCCTCCTGAATGCTGGGCTGGTGCTTTGGCCACAGCACCATCCATCTGCTAGATCACAAACAGCAGCCACATCCAAGGCCAGCTCAGTCCCCATAGGATAAAAATGAAAGTTATGACAGCAGCTAGAGAAGAGAGGCCATCAGGACCCAGAGTCTTTCCAATATGGCCTCTACCTCTTTCTTCATCATTTTTATCACAGCCTTTCTTTCTTGAATAAGGGTAGACCCCATTTTTATTTCTAGAGAGGAACTAAAACGAAATTCACCAAATTAAATAGGAATTAAGTTACTTCTTCCCTGTCTCTTTATGAGATGCAAATAAAACCTCAGAGAGAATGACATGTCCTTTGCTCCTTGATGTCTTTCTGAACAAATTCAGAGTTAAATGGCATGGCTCGAATTCATCTCAGTTCTTATTCAGAGAATAAAGTGAAGAGTAACAACATGTATCAATTAATTTTCCTTATCCACATCCCAGCATTGTTTTTCCACAGTGAAACCAATGAATATGATCTCTACACAAAGCTGCTCTATGGTGAAAGTATTCCACAACTGCTTCCTGTTGACTTTAGCCCCATTTTCTTTACTGAACACCTTTAACAGTGAGGCATGGCAAGCAGAGCTATGCCTGAGAATTAGACTGGAAAGTAAACTCTAATTAAGTGCTAAATGAGTATTTTTAATACCTGTAGAAAGCCCCTGATCCTTCCTGATTTGCTTATAGTATCAATAGTTGTATATATCTTTTTAATATAGGTCAGAAATGAATAAATTCAGAAAACAAGAAGTCTTTACTATTATTTTTTTACTATATGCAAATCTGCTACACTTGACAGCTGTCTTTCTGATGTCCTAGCTTAAAACCCTGTGAATCACTGGTAACACTCCTGGAAAGCTGGAAGAAAACAAATAAGGCACTGATTAAAAAAATACAGAAGAACCAGGGTGATCATTACTATAATTTTTACTTTGAACCATAGTGAGACAAACAGTAAGCAAAAGCCCTGTGAGCACTCTGGGTCTGTAGCAAGACAACTAATAGAAAATGCTATTCACAGGGCAGGGAGCAGGTTTAGGTTTTGCGTCTGAAGCTCCCAGCACAATGGGACTCTGCCCCCTATCTGCAGCTTCTTAATGCTGTGACAACGTACATACAAAAAACTATCTATCTCCTAAACAGGCAACTGTGTCAGGACTGATGAGAAAGAAATGTCCTTAAAAGCAGGTTCTCTCCCTTATTCCCATTCCCAGAGCTTTAGTGTGTAACCTTCAACTTTTACCTGGATTCACTATGGAAGTTCAAAGAAATGGTTCGTATTTCCCAGGCCTTAAAGCAGCTCCTCATGGGCAGCAGAGGGAAGTTTTGCTACAGATTCCAGAGAAAAGGTCTAGCCTTGGGATAGCTTTGGCAATAGACACCCATATTTTGGATGAACTGAGCCAGAATCCAAGGCCTATTCAAGAGTGCTGTGTCTGATCTGGCATCCTCTTCAAAGTGAATATGATCAACAAGAGAGAGTTCAGGGAGGGTGTGCAAAAAGCCTTAGATACGTGGAAAAATACACTTCACAAAGACAGAGTTGGAACTCCATTTGTTTAGCTTACTGATGAAGTCAGCAGATGACTTGCTCATGGTTCATTAGCTATTATGTAAAGAGAAGGTATTCGATACTGAAAGGTGATGTAAGCAAGGCTGGACTGTTTTTTCGTCTTTTTTTACTTTAAATAGAAGTTACTCAGTGCAAGAGACTTCATTCACATAAGAGGGAACAGTAATTCCCTTAGGGGTATTAAGGGATTGAGTGGATGAAATACTGCAGATGTTATGCAGGAGGTTAGGGTAGATGATCATGACAGTAGCTCCTGAAACTTGACTGTTTCATAAAACTTCTGGGTGGAGAGATCATAACAGAATGTACCATGGGATTTCAAAGATGCTTATAAAATCCTACCTCAGCATTCACTGAACATGTCTGGAACAAGTACTGTGCTGTCCTACACATTCAGATTTGGCTCAAGAATGCTAAACTGAGCATAAAGCTAAATGACAACATAGTGGAGAATAGGAGGGATGGCTGACAATGTGGCATGAGTATTTAAGATCTCTACAAGTGACTGTGAACAGAAGATAAGCAGCACAGTTTTTAATCACAGTGGGCCATTCTCAGAGAGAAGGCAAATGGCACCACAGAAGAACATGTCATCTGATGGCAGAAAGTAACCCTCTTGTACTACTTTCAAAGATTACTTCAAAGCTTGTGGTCAGAATGTTATCAGCACCTCAGGTTTCAACATTTGTGTTAAGCCATGTTGTTCAAAAAACAATTTTAGACGGAGTCTGAGCAAGTTTTTGAAGATCCTCATAGGATGTAGTTACCTATGGTAGGAGAGGGATAGGAATAGTGATTCAAGAGATCTTTTCCCATTGTGTATCTCTAAAATGTAATAATTGGAAGGATTGTTATACAAGGGGGCAGCAAGCAGATGCAAGTATGTGCCGAAATCCAAGCTTTTACTGGCATTGTGGCTAATTTCTGTTCCTATGTCATCTCCGTGCCAATGCAAATTTGAGTTACAACTCGTACACTGAATAGGACTGTGATTTCACAGTGCCCCCTAGTAGAAAGTAGCTCGGAAGGACGGGTCCATCACCAGTGCCTGCTGTCACCCCATTTTACCTGCTGGCTTTCCACCAAACATCGTATCTATCCTTCTCACTACTCCAAGAGCACTGTAATGTGCTGGCACTGAAATATCACAGAACCGTGGAGTAGTTTGGGTTGGAAGGGACCTTGTTTCAGAAGGATTGCTAGTGGTCCATGGTCATGCCACCAACCAGTATTACTGCTGCCAGGCCTCTAATCAATTGGGAAATGAAACCCCACACATGAAGGTATAACAGTGTTTAAATGAAGTCTCAGAATACTGCATTATTTTCCACAACAGCCAGAGTTATGAAATTTTTGCTTTGTAGGAAATCTGAAAGTCTTTTTGTTTGAAATGTAAGCAGTTTCAAATGGCAAAATTCCCTTCAGTTTTCAGCCAGCTCAACAGCACTGGCTCAGAGGAAGGGAAAGGCATATCAGCTTGAGAAGTGAGACTGACTCATTTATGCTCCTCTCTCTCTCTCACTGGCATTTTGTTATCTAGACCTGAGGATTTTTGCAAATGAAGGAGAAATAGGTCTTCACCACAACGTCCCAGTTCCCCAGTTCCGTATTCATAAGTCCATGCGCTGTTCAGTGACTGCATGCAGTATTTCCCTCATCCCAGCAGAAGAGACAACATTAAGGATCTTGCCAGTTTCCAGAAGGATGCTGGTTTGCCACTGATACTCAGAGACAAATATTTATTTGGGGCAATCCTGTTTATTTATCCTGTGTGTTTTTCTTCCTGGACCGGTGGGAACAAACAACAAGTTCATTTCCTTGTTGGAAAATGATGGTTTGATTTTTCAGTAAGTTCTCTATCCAAAAGAAGTTTTGGATCCTGGCTTCTACCCATCAGGTAGAAAAGATCAGGGCCGTGATCTTTCTTGCTGTGTGATTGCTTTCTCCTTACTTTCACTCTCTGACTGATTTTTAATATAGCTTCAGCCAAGCAGCACTCCGAGGTCTTGAGCTGCAACTTATCTCCAAGGAAATCCTTAGGGGCACATCTCAAGACATGTGGTCAGTGGTTTGGAGATGGTTTTGATTGTGTCAGCCATCATTAAATGAGAGGGATGCTGTTTTCAATAAAATTGTTTCTTTATTGTTTCTTTATTGAATGTAGAGTGTTTAGTCCATCATCAGCTTTTACCAGGTCTGTGATTTATAGCAGTTATTACCAGCCTCTTTTGGTGCATAATATTCACATATTGCCTGACCTTACCTAACTTCTATGTACTCTTCAGTTACAAAGATTATTGGTCAAAATGGTCAAATGTACTGTTACCATAAAACATCAGATGCTTTACACTTGAAAGTTGTGATGCTCTTCAGTTTGGATTGACAGCTGGGATGCTCTTCAGTTTAGATAGAGGCACACATGTCTGTGGAGGCAAAGGAAAGGGTTAACTTTTTTTTTAAAGGTAGAGCCTGTATTATTCAAAAACCAAAGAGAAAAAAGTCTAGCAAAATAAAAGTTACTGTAAATAGGGTTGGGAGGGGGGAAAAATCAACCATCTTGAAAAAAGCATTATGTTTACATGGCACATTTTTGAAAAGTTCTATGACATTTCCAGGTAGTTTTAGTAGTAATAGGACATCTGGTTGTTGACCTGTATGTCTGGAAGATGCTTGCAAGGTAACAAGATGACAGATTATGGCTTTGGCTACCATTCAACATAAGAAATCAAGAAGAGGAATTTAACAAGTGTGAAAGTGTTGTCAAAGCTATCACCAAGCAGAGGTTGCACTAGTGTTGGAAGAACCAGTCACACTGGTGCAGCTGTGGCACTTAATTTTGCTATGTGCATAGTCCCTGCAGTGTCCCTTGATGAAAGCAAGTGACTGTGCTTGGCCTTTCCAGAGCCAATAAGCACAGTGGCAGTGGGAACAGCCACTGTAAGAAGTGGTATGTCTGTGAGTGAATAGGGTATTACAAACACTCAAAGGATTTTTTGACTGCAGCCAAATCCAGTGTTTTAAGGACTGGATTTGTGTCTGCAGACAGAGAGAAAAAGTAGCAAAAGAAGAGCTGAGAATGTGCAAACCAGAATTCCTCAAAAACACTATTTTACCCTGCCTTTGTTAAAAATTCAAACAAATACCCACCAGCTGAAAAAGTATATTGAATAACTGGACTTCAGACACTGTGCCAACAAAACACACATGGGCCATGGTGATAAAAGGTTTTCTCCCAGTGGAACAAATCACTTATCAGGCTATGATACAAAGTAAGGAAACATTTCAGTACAAGTGAACTTTAGCTTCACAATAGCTGCAATAAGGGAATGCTGACTTTCAGCTGCCTTATTTGGAGGAGAACTATCCAGACCTACCCACAGCCTTTACTTATCTGCTATTGTGTAATATTTAATGCCAGATTTGCTTGTATGTGCCCCATAATGGCTATTTTCCACTAGAGACATGTACTGCTATTTTGCGGCCTCACATGTTTCCTTCAAAATTTCTTCTCCCTCTTTTCTCAGCCACTTTGTCTCTCATTTTCTTTTCATATCTTGGCCATTTCCTCTCTTTCATTCACTTTCATAGCATTTCTGACTTTTTTTTTGTCTCTTTCTTCCCTTCCTCATCTTTCATGTCCCAGGTCTGACACAAAGCCCATAGGCTGTCATTTTCTCTTTTAGTCCCTATTTCCTCTTCGGTGACGTTTTCATCAAACACTTGAGAAGACAGAGAAAAATTTAGAAAAACTTTTTCATTTATCCTGAGATATTTATTCTTCTTTATCTCCTTCCTCCACCTGAGAAGACTAGCAACATGCCCAGGAGAGATTATTAGAGCTGCATCTGTACTGTGGTTTGGGATGCCAGGGTTGCGATGTAGAGTAGTGGTCAAAAATGACACCTACATTTTTAATTATCCTAATATGAAAAAAAACTTGAGATTCCCATAAGAATCACAGTTAAGCTGAACTGAAAAGCATTACAAAAAAAAAAGAAGCCTGCAACAGTGACATAACAGAGAATGAGAAGGAAAAGGAAGTGTGGAAAAGTGCTGTGTCAAACTCCTGTGCTGCCATCCATAGAGCCAGCCTGTGACCCAGGGCTCGATGCCTCAATCGTCACTGTTGCAGAGGTGTCTGAGCTGCTGGTGAGACCAAGGGCCAGGCAAGCTGGGCTGGGGTGGCCACACTATCCACACACAAGCCAAGCCTGCACTGAAGGCAGCTCTCTACAGGCACCAACTGACCTGTCCCATCACTTACTCTCCTTTCTGTCGTGTTGTGAGGCAACAACGACAATCGGCAAGAACAAGTGCATTATTCCAAGAACTGTTTCTAGCAGTTGTTTCCGCCTATTACTGATGATTCGTTTTTCCTTTCCAGCACAGATAGCCTTAAAATATGGATATTTAAGTCTCATGACAGTGAAAAAACTGAAAAAAAACCCAAACCCAAAGCCAAAACAGCCCCCAAGCCCAACAGGTGATACCACACTGGCGTCATTTAGAGCCTTTCCTCATTTTTTGTTTATTTTTACAAATACTGGAGAAATGAAGGGAATCTCCAAATTCCACCTGAGGAGGACATACTTTTGGTGTTTAACACATGTTTGGGAGACATCCGTGATTTAACAAGAGGTAAAGCGATCCCAAATGCACTATCCAGCACTTGTATTTAAGAGACCAGGGGAGGCTACATAGCCTAAACCAAGACTGTTGCAATTCTTTCCTCTTGTTCTCTACTCTGGTTCTTTCCTCTCCTCTGCAAAGAAAAGGGGTAACAAAGTACCAGGCTACTCCTCCTTTTTGGAGGCAGCAAGTAGTGCCATGCATGACCTTTTGTTGCTTTGACATGTTGTAAAGTCATTTAATTATTTTTAAGACATTCCTTGAGAATGACTGGATTGCTGCTTAAGGTGGGGCATGTGTGTGTGAGTAAAGGTTTTCACTAAACCAAAAAAAGCCTCCCGGGTGTCACAGAGCTGTTAAAGCAGGCTGTTTCCTGGGCTGGCCTGCAAGCTCTGGGCACTTGGAGATCCTGGATGCTTTCCAGCCAGGCTGCCAATTTTCAGATGAACATGGGTAATTCTCAGGCTCACCCACTCCTACCTACAAGCTGAAGTTTCTATTCCCCTGACAGCACAGTGCTTTTCTTTGGCTATGCTCCCACCAAGCACCCACAGCACAATTTCAGCCCTGCCACTGCAAAAGATACAGGCTAGATACAGGCTCCTGAGTATTAGGGATGGGTGAGAGCTGGATTTTCTTGGGCTACAGAGAAAGCAATGGGTTTGAAAAATTCTTCTTTCTCAGAATGGAACAAAGGAACTAATTTTTTCTCCCAAGTTTTCTACAAGATCAAACTGACCCCCCCCAAACCACCCATAAAAATAACCTTTTTGAACTTCTGTCAGTGTTTCGTTTTGCTAAAAGTGCAATGTCTCATTCTTACTCCACCTTGAAAAATATTTTCTTTCCATGTACTATAAAATAAAAGTCGAAACTTGCTAAACTGTCTTTTCAAGCTGGAAAACTGAAACATTTGCTTTCAGAAAGTTCAGGTGAGACCTGCTTGGAAGACTTTCTCTAATGATGTGTTTTTCAAAATGAATTCTCTATGAAGTTTTCATTTTGGTAAAAACCTTTGTTTTTAAAAAATTATCATTTTTTTTTCTGGTGAGAAAACAGTCACCATGGAAGATTTCCATGGAGGTCAGTAGTGGACTGGCCCATGGATATATTATGGATGATTTACCAATTGCTGATATAAAAGAGAAGTGTTTGAACCCTAACTTGAACTAGCGTCTCCCTCAGTCTTCTGTTCCAGTGGTGTACCTACTTCTACTCCCCCTCTCCCAGCACAAGCCTGCCCTACCATTCCCCTAACCTTTAATATAGGTGCAGGTGGCAATTAGAGAAGGGCTTCAACCATTAAAAGAAGTGACAATGCTATTCTAACTGAGCATATAGACCTCCACAGGAATCTAGTAAGATCTAATTCTGCTCTACAGTGGCTGTGAGATTCAGTGTTCTTCTCCCTTGTTATTACATTTTGCTTTAGAAGTAGTATTGTTTCCAAGGACTGGTTCCAAAGATCGTTGAATCCAACTGAGAACATCCTTTAGTCTGATTTTCCCGTAATTTAGATAATCCCATCATTTATAATTTTTTTTATTTCAAACCTACTAGCTTATTTACTCTCTTTTCTTTACCAATGCCAGTTGTGGTAGAACTGAGGTTTGAACTGAGCTCTAAAACCTAAATTATAGCAGTAGAGCTGTAAAAAACCTGTTCTAATTCTGGGAATATAAACGTTCAGTTGTCTCTCAAAGTCTCAGCTAGAATAAAATGTCTAACTCACTCGTCTTTTAAAACCAACTCTGCTTTTCTTATCACCACTTCCTCCAACCTCTAGTCCTAAAAGTAATCTTCATCGCTTTCTTCCTTACACAAGACCTCACTTAAAGAAGAAACAAAGCGGGGTTGTGGTATAGCTTCTAGGCTGGATAGAAGAGTACATAGTGCTACTTTGTTAGGGAGAGAAAGGTTTTCCATCCCTTCTCAGCCAAGGGTCTGTGTTCACATTTCAGCTGACCAGACAGGACTATACAGCTCTCAAAGAGTTTCTGTGGCAATGGATGAAAATATTCGTATCTGGATTTGTCTTCTGCTCTATTTGTCAACACCAGTAAAGGTCAATGTTTTTCCTCATTCAGGGAAAGATGTTGTCTAGCTTTACAGCAGCGTGAAAGCTGAAAGAAGAAAGGCAGGCAGAAGTTTTGGCAAGTGGTAGAACCTTCAGGATCCAGGAACCATTAACCTATTAAAATGAAACTGTTTCTTTTTCTGTCCCCAGGACACTTCAGTCATTCCCATAAGCGCAGATCCTTCCAAGCAACTCAGAGAAAGCTGAGTGCATTAGCAAAGCTCCCTAAAATATCCTTGTCCATGTCTTCAAGCAGGCACTGCAGAGGAAAGCAATAGCTTAATCAAGCTGTACTATAGAGAAAGAAATGAACTACAAAAACTTTTTTTCATCTTCTAGCCCCAGAATTTAATTTCTGGCTTTTAGACTCCACTGAAGTCTAAATGTAGCAACATGGCATTGAAAGAGCCTGTCTAAATTTCAGGGAAACTCTAGTCTTACAATTAAAGTCTAAAGGAAATATAATGCCTATTCTGCATATCTTCAACATAAATCAACAACCAAGCACGGTTCCTATCCTAGTGTTGTTGGAATGGGAAGCTAGATGCGTAACATGTTACACTATGGAAATCTAGAGTAAGAGTGCATTAAATCTGAGTCTTACCCAGTACATGGATATTTTCCTGTCATATCCCAGTCTCCACTGTCTCTTTTTTACAGTATTTTGTTCAAATGTAGCTCCCTTACATCTTTTGACTAGAAAATGAATACATGCAAGATCCAGACTGCTGGCTTCTGGCAGCATGAAGCAGTAGACATTTAAAAATGCATTTATCATTTCAAGGAAGCTATTCCAGGTTGCTTTTTCAGAGTGTGATTGAAAGTAATTTTGAAAGTGCAGAACACTAAAATAAGAGGAGGATGGAGACATGACTATCTGTAGGCTCTCAGATTTGTTCAAGATCAGGATACTTGACAGTATATAAGAGTAATTTCTATTAGAGGCAGTTTAAATAAAATTTCTTGGTTTTTCTCAACTAATGGCAAAAAAGTATTCAAATGGCATATTTTAGGGTTAACAAAGCAATGGCTGTTACTCATGCCCACTATTGCATATAAGTGAATACAGAAATAACTCGGCAATAGTTTGAATTGGCGTAGAAATTTTAAATCTGGTGGTTCTGATTTTAATTTAACATATCCTGTGGTGCAGTGTGTGAAATATGTACTTAACCCAGATTGTTGTGAGATGAAAGCGCACTTGTGTTTATTTTACATTATTTGCTGTAGTTTGTTGAAAGCCAGCATTCCTGGGCAGTGAATGCATGGGGATGAATCATTTGAACTAGGTGAGGGGTTAGCAGCTGGAAGAAAATGAAAGTTAAATAACTACATTAAATTTCAGGAAAATGGGTTAAAAAATGTAATACTAGAGAAACCGATATCTTCATTCTGAATCAAGGAATTATGGAACTTATTTCTATGTGTTATCTACCAGTACTTTTAATGCCAGCAATGATTAGAGGTAACTAACATCACACATTTTCCACCTTCAGAACTGAAGAGCTGAAGCAAAGTTAAATACAAATTACTACCAGGAGCTGCAGCGAATGCCTAAGGTGACAGTGTAGCACCAGGGAATCTATCCTAATGATTGACTATTCATATCACCGTAGTTTGTAAGAATCTTAATCAAGGACCAGGACATTACCAGACTGAGTATTGAATGGTTAAGGAAAAAAGATGAGTCCTGGGATAGAAAGTTTAGCACTGAAGCAGAGGCAATGGAAAATGACAAAGTAGGCAAGAAAAGGGAGAGCAGAAAAGGAAATGATGGAAGAGCAGCATTTGGCAGATCAGAAATGAGCTCAGCACAGGGGTAGTCTGCAGTAAAAATTTTCTGAGAGCATTGTGGGGGCTTTTAATGATGATTTTGATGGAAAACAAAGGAGAAGTTGTGCAGGTATTTGTGGTGTGCCCATCTCATGCTTGAGGAGTGGTGGGTGTGAATGGGCAAAGGTGCTGGTCAAAAAAATCTATCAAGTAGGCAAGTGAGGCTTGTTTTAAGGGCTAGCTGAGGACAGAAATTACATCTGGTTAGTGAGTGATGTATTGGGGGCGCTTGAAAGCAAGGGGAAGGGGATTCTCCTGCACATAGCATAGCAGGGGAACGGGGCCAGAGGTGGAAGCAGCAGAGCCAAAGCCACCCATGAGGAAAGGATGCTTGTTGCAGTGTTCTAGCTGGGCACAAGTTGGATGAGACAGTGTTTTTCAAGGCCAGAAAGAAAAAAAGGTGGGAGTAGCTGAAATCCAAAATGCCAGAAGCCTGCACAGGAATTTTAGCTGAAAGGAGATGTAGGACCACAGCGTAAAGATGGTATCCAGAAAAAAAATAAAATCACTGAGGATGAGAGAAAAAGTCTGAGCCAAAGATGTCTCCTGTGGGACAGGCAGCATGTCCCTAGGCCATGCGGTACATCCCAGGCTGTCAGCTGAGCAGCTCTGTTTCCACTACGCTGGGCTCCACTGGGATTGATCAAACATGAAGCAGATCTGTAAATCACCAGGGACAGGGATTTGAGTTTATTCTTGTAGGTGAGGCTGCTTAGGGATAACATGAAGACACAGAGAGGAGCAAGAAAGAGAGAAGCAGATACAGAAGTCCCTGGAAAGTGGAGTGAAGAGGAGCACCTGCAGAAGGAGTGACTTAGCAAGCAGCCCTTGAGCAAGGAGGAGGCCACCAGGTGAGGATGATGGCTCCGTGGGTGCCTGGCCAGTGAAAGAATCAGGTGCTTTTCCTATGGACTGTGCACTTGCAATTTTCCAAGCTGGTCTGCAGAGGTCTCTTGCCGGTCTCTGACTTTCTTCCTTTAGCTGCTCTGCTCTCCTCGCTCGGGTGTGAACAAAATACCAACGCGACTGAGGACAGGCTGGGATGTCTTGCATCATCTTCCAGCAGTTGGAAGATCAGCATTTCTGAAACCCAGAAGAAGCAGAGATGCTGAAAACTGCCATAGTCAGGAAGCCAGTCAGTCAGATGCACTGAGGAGTACAAAGAGCTCAGACAGAAGAGGCAGAATAGCAACAGAGGGTCCCTTTGGGCTGGCTAACGTGAATTGCACAGCCACAGGGTTCATCATCACACTGCTCGCCACATTTAAATTTTCAGAGACAGCATGGTTAGTCCATCATCCTGTTGGTCTAGTCCAGATGGCAGAGATTCAGAGGAAAGTGCTTGTTCACCATGAGATTGACTAGAAAAGGGGAGGCCCTCTATAAAACCAATAAAGTTACATTCAGTGAAGACTGTATCATAGCTAAGAGCAGTAAGGGCTGGACTCATGTAAGATCAGACATTTTGGGCCTTCTTATGTCTGCATTTAGTGTGCACTTTCCACAGCTGTAATTAATGCTTTTTTTTTTTTCTGTTTCTTTAACCATAGGCTCTTGTCCTTCAAAAAACATGGGGATACCTTGCCTGGATGATGCCCTTGCTAAGCCAAAAAGTGTTTCCTGGCCACTGTTTGTATTACTTCTCTCAGTCTTTAGGCTGAGAGATAACAAGTTATGGATGCTGAGAGTCCTTCGACTCCTTTGGGTGTGCAAGCTTAAAATCAATGCACATGTACCAACTCCAGTTTCAGCCTGACCTGTTTGAGCTGCAGAGGTTGTTCATGCAGGTGCTGATGCCAAAACCCTTGCGTTTGTGCTAACTTCTTCACCCACGACACTGCATAAGGCCATAACTCAAGCCCTACAGTGCTTTAGGATCTGCTGACAAATGGACTTGGCTGTGAAAGACCAGCACTACTTGGATGGCTGGGCTGCTGCCCCCAGGCAAACCCTGGTTCTCAGGCAGGGACACAGGGTGTGGGGAAAGCAGATCAGAGTTTTCTTATTTCTAGCAGAGGCGTGTGGGGATGGGGGCTGCCAGCCCTGGGGTGCGTGCTCGTTGGGGTCTGAATGTTCTCTTGCGGTGCGCTCTCGGCAGGGACTGGGCGCTCCCTTGGGGTTGACTCTCGGTGGGGTCCGGGTGCTCCATCAGTGTCAGTCCAGACGCTGGGGGAGGGAGCGAGAGGCAGCCGGGAGCCGGCGGAGGCCGGGCTGCACCGTGGCGCGGTGGCCGCCCGGGGGAGCGCGGGTACCGCCTCGGCGCCTCTGTGGGCCCCCGACCTACTCGCCCGGCAGCTCCTGGGCACCGCACCCTCACCCGCACCCGCCGTGGAGAAGGAAGGAGGGCGCCTCGCTCCGCAGGCAGGAGTCTGTGAGAGCTGGCACCCGGCTGGAGAGGGTGCTTGCCAGCCCCATTCAGAATAAAACGTTTCCCCCTTCCCCTCCGTGCATTACATAAATTTTAAACTTTTCCATTCTCGAAGCTCTCAGATATTCTGAGAGGGGTTACAAAATGAGTTTACTTACAAATTTGGAAGTAGTGACAAGACGCAATGCAGTGAATTTGTCATCTGCTCATGACTAGCAGATGGTCCTCCTTCTTTGCAAGCAAACTGCGTGAGTCACATCTTGCCTGGTTTGGAGAATTGAACCACTGAGAAGCTCTCTGGCACCAGGGTGGACAGTGTTGCCCATTGCTAATCATGCTGCCTGCCCACACGGCAAACGGGCTCTCTTGAGCTGGGTGGATTTCACTGTGCCTTTTGCAAAGGTTCATTATTCCTCCTTCTTCCACATTAGATTAATTTGGGCTCACTCCTGTCTGCGGGGACTGCTTCACGTGGCTCTTGCAAGGCAAAGGGATCTTTAAATGGGAACACATCACATTAACATTTCACAGATGATCTGAAAGAAATAACTGTGAGTTATGCTTAAACAGACTCATTTTTTAGCGCTGGATGAAGCCAAAGTGGGAAATGCAAAAAAGTCTCTTGAGGCCCTTTTGCCTGGAATCAGTGTTGTTGCAGACAGCGCTGTGAAAACCCAGTTCCCTGCACCAAGGCAGAACATGCTGAAGGAGGCTCTGAACTGTGCCATTAGTCAGGAACAAAAAAAAAGAAAAATAGAAATTAAAATAGTGCATCTCTGCATCTGTTGAGGGGTCTGTGCAGAGCTTGCAGGATTGGAGTTGCTTGTCCTGGCAAAAAGGTGAGGCTCAATTTAATTGCAGGTATGTCAGAGAATTGTTCTGTGAGGATAAAGTCATCTAACATCCTTTCCTGCCTTCCCTTTCCCATTCTTGAAACAATTATTTGACCAACTATATTCATGTTGATCTCTCTTGTTATTTTCCTTCAGTCATGACACTTTCCTCTCTTTGTCCTACCATGTAAATCTTTGCAGATGATTGGTTTTCCTCTGTAGTGCTTTTTTTTCGTGTGTGGATAATTCACAAGAGGGAACAAGTTTAAATGATACAAAAATGACATTGTAAGAGTGATAGAAAAAATTCAGGGAAGATATCAACCTGAAAATGTTTTGAAATGTTTTCTTTTGCAAAGTGGCTAGGTTTCGAGTTGACAGGCTGTTTTAAAATGCATTCATTCCCAAAGCTATCACTTATTTGTGTAGCATAATACTTGTTGCTCTTTGCTGGATGCAAGAGTTCCACTCACTCACACCAGTGACGTGCAAGCTATGCGCTTCTGCCAGATGCTCACATGTTTGCACCATGTGAGACACTTGAATTGAGCTTGACTGTCTTTAGGTAGCAGAGTGCATGTGAATAATGTAAGGAAACAGTTCTGGGTTTCCTCATTTTGCCTGTTCTTCTGAAATGTTTTCTTGCCTGGCTTTCTTAGAAGAGCACTCCAGATCAAGGCACTCTTTTTTTCATAGGTATGAACAGACAAACAATCCTCTTGTTTCTGAAAGAAATGCTAAAATCCATGGAGGACAGTGAGGAAAATCTCATTTATCCAATAGTGAATCATAGCCTGGCGCCAATGACTGTGATTTGGAGAGCCAGGAGCTGGAACCCACCTGTAAGCACCATCGTAACCTGCTGGCTTTCCACAGTGCTCGAGACTCTTACCACAGCAGAAGGAAGGTGCTATGGATGAATGTTAATATCTCGTTCTGTGCTGCAGGAAAGGAGAGCTTGGAGGTGTAAGATGTGTCTCTGAAGTCAAGAGTCACAAATTCACCCTGAGTCTCATGTCTTGCTCCAGCAAAATCCACTCATACCTTTCAACTGACTATAGAGGAAAATGCTGGCAACTCCACCTCATGGTTTTGCAGTCTCGACTACTACTTTGTATTAGAAAATCAGGGTTTATGCGGACTGGAGGAGTCCTAGAAATGAAGTTGGGGTCTTTGGAGGCCTTTATTTGGGCTTGCCATCTCTGGCAGGTGGGACTTGTGGCCACTGATGTGTCTCGGCCTCAGGCAGAGTGCAGCCATAACCCATCACTACCATTTTTCCCAAAGTCCTCCTTTTCTGCATCAGAGGTCAGATGCTGCCCAGGGACACTGTCTCCCTCCAACAAGATAGACCTTAGGCTGATTGCTCCGCCTGAGGGTGCCTCATCAGTGGCCCGTGAGGGTGCTGCTACTGAATTACCATTTGGTATGTGGGTATGAGAAA
Source organism: Psittacus erithacus (assembly GCA_009867235.2). Classification (NCBI taxonomy): domain Eukaryota; kingdom Metazoa; phylum Chordata; class Aves; order Psittaciformes; family Psittacidae; genus Psittacus; species Psittacus erithacus. The sequence goes on from WYDI02022979.1 coordinate 29,987, forward strand.
TGGAGGGAAACCGAGGGCAGGATTTACTGGAAACATGAGGTGGATCATCTTCAGGTTTGGGAAGGGTGACATTCACAGAAGTCTGTGGGGACTCCAGTGCATCTAACAGCTATAAGGAGAATCTTCCAAAATGCTGAAAATAGGCTTGTCCTCTTGGTCCTTGATGAGAGTCTCATCTCTCTCACTGCTGCCAGTATATCCAGGATTAGGAAGCTGAGAGCCGCCTACATGCTCTGGAAGAGCACAGTGACCACGTGCAAAATTTATAGCCTACAGTATTGCTGTAGGTGGTGATATAAAATATTTTTGTGGGGTTTTTATGCTTGGGATTCCCCATGGATGCTTGCGGCGACATACCTACATACTGACACAGTGAGGCACTCTGAAGGGGAGGGCTGGCAAACTGCTGTGCTTCATGCCACTGCAGAGTCCCAGGGATGGATGCTGTCCTGTGTCAAGTCCCAGGTGCTCTGACAAGGTGCAGGTTACCTATGCATGATACATCTTGAGCCCGGCTTTTGCTTCACAGTCTGATCCTTTTGCCTTAGCTCAGTGCTGTGTTTCTCTTGCTCAGTCAAAACCCTAAAGCCCTGGCTGGTTGCCCTTTTGATCAAGCTCATTCACCATCTAGGACCCTTCCCTTAGGGTCTCAGCAGCTAACTATGAAGATGGTCCTGCATAGACAGGTTCGACCCTGAGCTAAGCTTCCTCCACAGAGCCCTGTTTGCCTGATGGACCCTATGCAATGCCTATGAGACCATGAGAAGCAAGATGCCAACAGTGAGAGACTAGGATTACATTGTGCCTGTAATTTTACCTCTGCCCTGCTGCAGCATCCTCACTTGCCCACAAAACCTGGGAGTCTCTGGGAGACCCTAACCAGCCCATATGCAGGTGCCACCAAGGACTCCACTTGTAGGCATGGACAAGAGTTGCGAAACAGTTTTCCTCCTGAACTTCCATGCACTGAGACAACTCCATGCTTTGCTACTTTTGGGACCTTTATCCTGTGCATAAATTCCATGGGCCATGCAGCCCCTCTTCTCCCTGCTCCACATGCTGTACTGAAAAAAGGACTTGGAGGAATCAAAAGTGCAAAGATTCAATAGAAATGAAACAGCAGGGATCTGTAAAGGGGATGCAGAGGGGGAGCAGGAAATGGGCTTTCTAAAACATGGGCACCACAGCCGCCTGCCAGCTGCTGTCAGCGTTAGCCTGGTGGCTTATCCCCTGCTAACAACACACACTGCTTTCCACACCAAGTTTGGTGACCCCATGTGCACGAAGGGGAAGGAGGTAAAATGGGACCCTGCAAAGATCCACGGAAGGCCCGAGAAAGCTAGTATGAAGTCTGAAGGGGAGAATTAATTTAACAGAAGTAGTATCTAAAAAGTAATGACACAGCGAGTTCACAGGGTCTGATGTCCAGGTCTGAAAATCTGAAGTAAAATCACAGCTTGGGAGAATGAAGTGGTAAAGGCTTGCGAGTCTCACCTGTGTCTTCATTGTTGCTATTGGACATAGAGAATTACAGCTGCAAAATTTAGATGCTGTGAAGGACTGCTAGCCAGCCAGCTGTGGGGTTTCACCTCTGAGCTGAAATTCCCTTCTAATGGGAATGTTTCTCATTTCTTTTGAGTTCCCCTTTCAGTCTATTGGGATGAATACAAGATTGGATTCATTCTTGAAAAAGAACTGCTACATCTCCATTGGAGACACTATGGGTAAAAGTGAAGCTCTGTGTTACATAGTCTGCAACTCACAATGAGGCTTTAAATAAAACGCACCTGAGAAACTGAAAAATCAGCAGCCACTAGAAACACTATCACCTTAACGTCAGATATTTGGGAAAGGGCAGAAACCCAGATTCAAAACCAACACAGCTACCTTGCTTCTTAGATATTTAATTTAAAGCTAGCTCAGTAAGAGCCACACAAGCTGCTCACTGAAACCAGATAAGCCTATGTATGAAATACTGAAGAACAATTTGCTGTTAGATAACTATAATGATAAAGAAAAAGTCCTGATTCTACTAACATATGACAGTGGTCACTCCATGTATGGTTCTTCACCGTAGAATAATAGAATAGTTAGGGTTGGAAAAGACCTTGAGATCATCTAGTTCCAACCCCCCTGCCATGGGCAGGGATGCCTCATTTCTAGCATAAAAATGAAAATGAGTAGTATTTGTCTATTTCAAAATGACCTTGCCAAGATCAGCTATTTCATGTTTAATGAGTGCTTCATACATGTCAGGTGAAGAAAACACAATAAAAGGGCAAATCTTATCAGAAACAGAATTGTGTTTCTTGAACTCCAGACCTGTCTTAGCCTCAAGCAAGGGAGAAGTTTGTATAGCATAGTTAATATGATTAGCTGTGACTGAAGACGCATGTTTCCTAGACTGGAAGAACTGCTAAATCTCCAAATTTTGCCCAGTCATGTCACTGAAAGTGGTACCCTACACCTGATGAAGATTTCTACACCCGGATATTTATTTTCCTGATGATACAAGTTGACCTACTTTCGCTTACTAAGGAGGTACAAGGTGTTCCTATCCAAATGTCCTGACACCTTCTCAGATGTATGAGCTCTCCTCCATTCAAATCTGTTTCAAGCCATGTTGTGGGTCCAGCCTGGCAAAGAGCTGAGTTGAACCCTGCACGCTCCCCTTTGCATGCCTGGCTGAGACTCTGAAGAAAGATGACTTCTCCCGACAAATAATCCAAGCATTTGACTTTCTCTGAGAACTAGATGGATGTCATCCAGGGTGTGTAAGCCAGTCCTGCTGCATGATAGCCCTTCTGCTGAGAAGTCCTGCAGAAGGCAGGAGCATGAGTATGTGGGACCAGAAATAAGAACGAATTTAGAATCCACCGCTGCACTCCAACTGCTTAATAGCTACTTGCAGCTGAATTCAGCTCTTCTCAGTATACAAAAAAAGAGAACTGATGTTTTGCTGAAGAAAACTAAGCCTCCTGTCTCAGGGACTAGGAGATTAGCTTTTATTGTTAATTTATATATTTACTTTTTCTGTGGATGTCATCTAAAGCTGCATAGTAAGAATGTAGCTGGAAGCTTTTGCCAAATCTGTATTATTTGGGGTATACAAAGGCTCTGAAATAAACCTGAAACCTGGGAGGTGTGGGAGAGAGGGGTGGAGGTTATGCTTGAAACTTAACCCTACAAGTATGGTTCCCAGTTGTTTGGGGTCTGGCCATGCAGCCCAAAAAACACACCCTGAGCTCCCCGAACTGTCTTATAGAGCAGCTTGGCATAGTTAGCTCCAAGGCACAGTGATATGGATTGATGAGGCTTTTAACTTCTTCCTAAACTTTCTGAGTACTGATGTTTTCTAACAAGAAATCCAAACTGTGACAAGGCAAATGGGTGAAGAAAGGCCTTGCAACAGAGATGCGAAATGGGAGCTGAATCAAGCATCTGTAATTAGCTAATGACTGTGATCATTTATGAAACCTCCCAGCAGTGGTGGCAAAGTGCTGATTCTAGAGAAGCGGCCGCCCTCTTCCTTGATGTCTTTAATCCTTGCAGTCTCAGCTGCCATGGCTCAAGTGCTGGAAAACTCCACCCTCTTTCTGGCCTCAAATCAAAATCAGTATTTCAGAGAGAAACACAAAAGAGTAAAGGAGTTAAATAGAAGTTCAGATAAGCATAACAAACACTGGAAAGATGAGATCCTCCAAGCAAAGTGCTCTAGAAAGCACTCAATTTAATCTGGGCAAGGCTCTCATCAATTGCTGTGTGCAGAAAGAGCTATTCTTGGACTCATAAGGAGGTAAGGGATTTATTTCCTCAGCTGCATGGAGTCATGCTATGAGATATCATGAAGTAAGAATAATTAGGATTTCAGCTTTCAAAGCACAAGTTTTATAGGTTTGCTTGTGTTTTCAGTCCTTTCCAAAAAGACCTTGCCTTAGTGGTAGTCGGGATTTCTGTATTATTCAACTATGTAATCCTCACAAGTAATCTTTTTATGTTTATGTGATAAGTGGCTGTGTTAGCTTCCATTTGATCAGCTTTAGATGATCTTGGTAATTAATACTTTAGTGCAATAACAAAATAAAATATTGAAGTGTATTTTAATTTGAGCAGTTCAGTGATGATCCACCAGTGTGGATTTAACTTACCTGGCAATGCCTTGGCTACAGTTGAGACCAATCACGGGAAATATGATGGTAAAATCCAGAGTGGTGACTTCAGGGTGTTTTTTCGTGGTTGCAATGGCAATACAAGGAGCTTGCACTAACATACAAAGCTGAATTTTCTGAGTGTGGGAAGCAAGTGTGCAAAGGGTCTGATGATTAACTTTCTTGGCACCAGTTGCTTTCCTGCAACACAGCAATCATTACCTCAGGCAAAAACAAATTGCTCCATGACGTTTTGTTGCTTCATCAGCAGAAAAAAAACTGTTCAGCTCTATCTTCTGCCAAGTCTGAGCCTTCTCTTCCTTTCTGTGCATATAGAGGGTCCCCAGGAGGCACATGGAGGTCTGTGGCAGCATTGTGTAAGAGACCTGAATGAGGGTGGGAGTAGTACAGAAAGATCCCGAGTGTCCAGCTGAGGTTATTGCAATGGAGAGGAGTTCAGGGACAGCCCATTTTATTGAAGCATTTGAGATCTACTGAGGTGTTTTGTTTGCTTTTTGAAAACCTCAGCTCTGAATATTCTGAAAGGGGATATGCAAACAAAATCAAACCCCTCTCGGCAGCCCTGGTTCTCTGCCCTCACCCATGGCTTTATCAAAAACTAACCAGAGGGCTTAAGAAGAGCAACAAATCAATTTTTCATTCTCAGAGCCCCAGTCTTGATCTCTTGTAAAACTGAGTGTTATTCAGATCTGGACCACAGCCTATCACTGCTAATTCTGAGACAGAATTTGACTTCCCCTCCAGAGGGAAGGATGCTTTCTCTTAAAGGCAACTCAGATGATTTATTGAGTGACCTAGCGTGAAAGATCCAAGGAAACTTAAATGGATAAAATAAAATATTAGGTCCAGGACTTAAGGAGAATGGACCTACTAGGCTGACTTCTAGTAGGAAAAGCCAAGTTAGAACACTGGCACTGTCACAGTGGCAGTAGCACCAAACTTCATTGGGATCCTCCACCTTCTAGTTATTCCCACTCACCTTTTTGACCAGTAATGGCTGGGCTGACGCTTCTTTAGGTTACTGCTATAAAACCTGTTACCCTGTTAACGATAATTGTCGTACACTTCATGTTGAGGTCTCCAAATCAGGAAGACATATACGTTATTGGGAATGATTTATACAAAGCTACTTATTGATGAGCTAGGAGAGCACAGAACTTCTTTCCTAAAGAGCAACCTCAAACAGATTATGTCAGAATGGAGAAATAATGTTACTGTTGTGAGATAATAATTTATAAGCTTGGTTGCTTTACTGCCATTCATAGAATCATAATATGGTTTGAGTTGGAAGGGAACTTTAAAGATCACCTAGTCCCAACCTCCTGAAATGGGCAGGGACACCTTCCACTAGATCAGGTTGCTCAAAGCCCTTTGCAACCTTCTGCCAAACTGGGGGAAGGTAAGACTTGTGCTAATGCAGTTCTATTAAATTCTAATTCCCCACTGCAGTTTGGAGAGTTTTGGTGCTGACTATAATGGGGCAGACATTTGCATTGGATTGCTAACGAGCTGAATGTTTGTGCATGCTTGAGTGTAATAACTCCTGATCGGGCTGTCTCGCTCTCTGCTGCTCTGCTAAAAGATCCTTTGCTGGATGTGCTCACAAGTTCTACTTTACTAGGCACAGCAAAAGCTTTTTGGCTTTGTGTCTTGGGATCATAGATTGTCTTGCTAATTTTCTCCATGGCACCTGGCATGGTGAGCCTACCTTTCCTGTAAGCAAAAAGCAGAGACTAACATTAGGCTTGGAAGCATGGAGGGAGAACAGAGTGTATTGACATGAAAAGGTGCAAAGATTTGGCATGGGGGGGGGGTGGAAGAAAGACCCCCTGTGGGAAGACAGACCTGGCGGAGTGCCACAAGCAAGGTGGTGATGAGCAGTCCTGGAGGTTCAGGAGGCCACAGAAATGGGAAGCTGCAGGAAGAAAAGGGAGGGACAAATAATTGCTTTAAGTAGATGAAGATGCTGAAGCACACTGACCTTTACCTGAGTGATTTCATGCCAGGGCACTACCCCAGATATGCAACTTAGGGTGTGCTGTATAAACATAACTACACATTTTTCCCAATAGCGCTGTCCACTGTAATGATTGCAATGGTCCAGGATAATTAATTGCAGCTATTATAAAAATAATACAAATTTGTAACACATCTGTATCTCTTAAATTCAGGCCATTCCAAATTCTTGCTGCTTTCATCAGTCACATGCTCAGAAACATTTTCAACGCACTATGTAGAACGATAAAAACTATAAATCAGGTATTTGAATCCCCACAACCACTCTAGCTTGAAAGAAATTCAACATCCCAGGCAGGGAGTCAGATTTTGCTCTTACAAAATCAAGGTTCTTCTGCATGTGCGAATGAATTAGATGTTCCTGATGTTCTAGGCAAGTGCACTGTAGGTTTTACAATAGTGATAAAATGCAACTTTCACCCATAAGTCTTTCTGTTGGCATGGAGGATAACAACATACAAACATGTGTGTGTGCTTAAAAATATTGGCTTGAAACTGTGGGGAAAAGGGGTGTAGAACAGCATGATTTCTCCAGATTTATTTTTTTTTTTTGAGATAAATATACTGAATTGTACTAAAAATGTACCTAATTTTTAATTTACTTAAAATTGTAGTGGCTAATATGCAGTACCGACATGTAGCTTTTAGCTCATTAAAGTATAATGAGCGTATCAACATATTGACTGTTAAATAAAATAATAAATTTTGCAGGATCAGAAAAAGAGGCAAAACACAAACAAAATAAATAATACAAGTCCAATAACAGGAAAGGTGGAGCATCTGTAATTGTTATGATTGATTTTCCATTGCCCTACATTTTTGGTAACAATTGCATCAGAGGTCATGCGGAAATGGATATAAAATGATGTTAAAAGAAAAAGCTAAATGGAATAGTGAGTTTGCAGTGACATGGCCGAACCTGCTTTGCATTTGAGTTGTTTCTGGTGGAGTCATAGTTGGACGAATTTGCAATGTGCAACATTAAACATTCAGATTCTAGTGAATCACAGCAAGCAAACTGATTTTTATAAGCCAATATTCCAAAAGTATCCCAGCCCCAGGACACAGGAAATCTAGAAGTGCCCTGACATTAAATAGTCTGCACCTGAACTTTCTTTTACAAGACAAAATGCTGGCTTTGCAGCAGGGGTTTCATCATTGCTGACAAATGCTTTTTGAAAACCTCAGCTCTGAATATTCTGAAAGGGGATGTGCAAACAAAATCAAACCCCTTTTGGCAGCCCTGGTTCTCTGCCCTCACCCATGGCTTTATCAAAAACTACCCAGAGGGCTTAAAAAAATCAAAAAAAGTGAATTTCTGTTAGAGAAACAAGATGAGTACAAGAGCTCTCAGAGCATTCTGCCCATCCACCTGCAACCAGAGTTAAACTCCACGTTGCAAACCATACCTCTATACAAATGGTTGAGACTATTTTCCTTGGTGAAATGGTGTCCACTTGCTTCAGATTGAGATCTAGACCACTTCTAGTGTGAGGGCCCCTGCCAGCATCCTGGCTTGGGGGGAAATCCAAAACAGAAGTGTTTCTCATAGATAGATTCTTCACTTTATGTAAAATGTGTTGTGACACATTATCTCTTCAACATGTAGCGAAGTGTACTTTGCAGCGATTCAAGAAATTCAGTTAAATCTAGCCTGTACTTGTGTTCTGGTTCGTTATTTATAGCAAGTGTGGGAGTGTGTTGGCCTCTTCTGACAGCATATCATGACCATCTTAAATTCTGAAAGCACTTTTTTGTTGCCACAGTAAATGTTTAAGAAGTTTACTCTTGAATTTGAGAGTGATTTGGAGACCAGTCTGTTCGTGACATGTTAACAAGATTAAACCAGTAAATGTGTGTGGAATGAACTCTTGTGCTTTTATAACAAGCAAGTCTATTGGGAAAGCAATACCCCCTGTGCGTGCTGCTAAGGCATGGCCTCAGTGGTCCATGGTGGTGCAATGAGGATGCGTTTGCCTATGGAATTTCTAGAAAAAACTATTGAAACAGCTTAAGTGATTTAGGAAACCAAATCTCAAGCTGTTGTGGAGAGCACTTCTCATGGTCCAAATTGGAGTTAAGACAGCGAGCATAGTCAGAGGCAAAAGAGTTAATTTTACTTCAATAAGAAGACATGGAAATGATTTTTTTCTCACTAATTAAATATGAAACTGACTAACTGTATGCAAGTGTAATTTTCTTATCTTATTAGCCATGTTCATTTCTGAAGTGAGTAACTACCAGCACTGGTACAGTATATGGGCAGAATAATAGTTGTACTGATTTTTACTTTAATCTTTGAATACAATTAGCATAATTTAAACCATTATAAGCTACAGCAGATAGAAATCACATTATAGAGACTGTAGGTGGAGAAGTGGGTGGTCACATGCAGAGGGAAAACTGGAAGAGCACTTAAAATACAACTGAATAATAAGCATGCAGGGGAATGTAAAGCTATGTGGAACTGAAAGGCACATTATTTCTAGTGAGGGGGGGAGAAAAGTGGATAATCAAGAGCAAGGTTCAAGGACTTCTACTACTGTAAGGCCTGATCTCAAGAAATGCTGTATTCACCCTTCTGTGCGTACTGTGTTCACTCCAGACCTGTTTATGTGAATGGGGCTTTCAGGCAGGTGTCCTGCACCCTTCAGGTAAGGGCTGTTTTGGGTAGCCGCCTGGCCATGGAGCAACTGTAGGAATTGCTTAACTGAAGAAGTAAAGAGCATGGAAATTACATTTACATGTAGGCAGAAGGAATGGTGGCCTTACTCATGAGTATTTTTAGTTATTTGTCTTTAGGAAATAAGACCTCTTTTTAAAGGCATCATGTGAGTGGTGTTGGTACAAGTAGCAGAGAGCAGCACCACTTTCCCTTGTTAGCAGGTTGCAGGTGCAATAGTCTTTGCAGCTATTTTATGGGGCACAAATCCCAAATTCAGTTTTCTGTCAGAGGAGAGAAACAGCCCAGTGGAGACGTACAGATTATTTCTTGCCTGACCAGGTGAAGAGGTGAAGAAGCCAAGATGTGATGGGGGAAGGAAAGAGGCAGGTCTGACGAGGAATAAGAGTGAAAGAGCTGAGACTATGGGCGTGAGGCATGCATTTGAGTTGGTTGTACATGAGAGGGGGGAAAGGAGAAGGAAAAAGAAGAGAGAAAGGATGGACTGAATGAGGAGACTGGGCCTGGAAATCATAGGCAAGAATAGGAAAAGGCAACAAGTGTGGGAAGAAAGTGCCACAAACAAAGAGAAGAGACAGAGACAAATTAGCGCAGAGAAACCAAAGCTCAAGGACAGTGGTAAGGAGGTCCTCCCCATCACAGCCTGAATCTGAGCCCAGGACACTCACATTGTCCTATTCCTCTGCTGTCAGCAAATATTGGTGGAGACACTGGCAAAGCATTACATACCACCTGCCGCTACAGCTGCTCCATGGAAAAGAAGGGTTTACAATTGGAAACTCAGGAAAAGGACATGCTGAACTCTTTTTCCCTTTGAAGACATACCTGCCTTCTTCATTTACATTCTTGTTTTCCAAGCAAATAACAAAAATATACCCAGGAATCAAGCCTGTTTAACCAGTAATAATCTGAAGTTTGTCATAATTATATTTCTGTGGCCACTTCTTAACAGTTGCAAGGAATTCTATAGGATTTGATCCTCAGCACAAACCTGTCTGAAATGTTACCAAGGACAATAACTGAAAAGCTGTGCTAAGCTGATATAGCATCTATGCATTATTAGGTAAATATTACATCCTGACAGTTTAGGCAGAGCATCTTGTTTGAAATGAACTGGAAATGTTCTTAATCATGTCATGACTGTGAGTATGCTGTGGCAAGCCTTTATTGCTGAAGACCAGAACACGACTTTGACATATTTTCCACATCAAATTTCTTGGTTTCCTGTCATAAAGACATTTCTGACGTACAGAACATGGACCTCACTCCTAAGTGGCTGTTCCATTATTGCTGCACTCTCTGCTCTTTGAAACTTCTTCCTATGAAAAAAACAATCTCCAGAGTAAATTCTCTGCTATGTAATAGACAGTGCTGTCACCAAATGGGAGTTGCAAAAGCAGCTTTCCAGCTGGGCGAATGTCAGACTGTAAGTTGAGAAACTTGGATGGTGACCCAGACCAGGTTGCCCAGAGAGCTTGTACAGAGCTTTCTTACAGAGATAAAAAAAAATCTGCTTTTTAGATCAGCATTTTTATGACAAATTAACAAAGCTACATTGAGATATGGAGTGTTCTCTGTATGTATGGAGAGGTGGAGATTGGCCAGAAGATCTGTAGAATCATGACTCAAATCAATGTAAATCACCTCCAGAAATATGTGCGCTGTGCAGTGTTTGTAGATGAGCAGCGTGTATAAAGATACGTACTGTGCAGTTGTACTTTTGGCAAAGATGTCAGGTAATGATATTCCATGAGAATATTATCAAGATCTAATTTTTGGTTATTTAATTGATATTAGCTGTATTTAATGCACCCAGAAAAAAAAGTTGCAATTGCATTGAAACACCCTGTCGCAAAAAAAAAAATAAATAAGAATCAGCCAAGTCAGTTCAGTAATAATTGTCAGACTTTCTCCCAGTTTTCCAATTTTTCTTGTAAGTATTGTGCTTTACAGGTTTCTTAACAAGATTAACCTCTTTAATGCAAGTGCCTAGAAAATGGGTAGTGGCATTTGCCAGAAAAAGAGACACACAAATACAGAATGCTTTTATTTCTGAAGGTGAAAATAAAGGCAGCAAGTCAATCATGTTAATGTATGTTTAGCACTCTCTAGTTTTGCTATTTGATTTAGAAAAAAAGTTATGAAAGACTATGAAATGATAATGAGGACACCCTTTGCCAAGCCCAAACTCTTAAGAAATAGCAGCAGTCCTGCAGCATTGCATTTGTCTCTCAGTGCCAGGGCTCTATATTTAACAAGCTTTCCCTGGCTCCCACACCCATATGAATTCATTGGAATGTAGAAGGAAAGCAAGAGCTCATCTGACTCATGAGGAGGCTCACACGCAATTACCATCAATTAAAAATGCCTTCTAGAGCCACCGTGTGAATTTGGGTGCTGAAATAAATTAAACCACCAGGATCTCTGTTAGCAGTACTTCTTAAGTCCTGCACTCAGGACAAATGCAATGCAGGTTTGATTAATCTGCAAAAATAATTTGTTGATGTGCTGACTAACACGTGAAGGGATCCTTAGAGAAGCTATGCCCAATGAAGTTTTATGTCTTCCCCTTCACCATCTGTGACTTATGACAGAAATATCCAAAGAAAAGCTTCTCTATATTGGGGATGTATTGAACAAATATCTGTTGTAACAAAATGTTTTGTGGATAACAAATTATTTTCTCTCTTTCCTTTCACCAGCCAGTAGTTGGGAAAAAGTTAAGAGGTGGCAGTGTGATGACAAATGATTGCGGATGGATTCCAGTTTCACTATATCCAATTAAGATGGGTTGTAAACACTTGATTTCTTATCCCAAGATCCTTCTTTGAATCTCTTCTGTTTAGACTTGTTAGGTTTAGAATAAGCTACTGAAAAGACCCTGAGCAGCTTTTAGCCAACCCAACAGAATTAAGATCCCTCTGTCATGAATGCTTTTTAAAAAATTTCATCTCGACACGAACTTTTCCCATTCACCTGATTTTTAGCATGCATATTGAACATTTAAGTACTGTTGATTAAGCTTTTTATTGCAACTTTTGAAAAAATGCAATAGATAAGTTAAATGTACATATATACGTAATTACACAAGCATTTTAAAAGTATTTACAATAAAATAAGCATGTGTTTATGTTATACTTCTTTGCATTCACTAAAGAAGCAACCAATCCTACCTTTGTCTGTAAAAAGGGTAATACCCAGTTATTTAGGATTATTGTATTATTTCTTCTTAGGGGAAAAAAAAAAAAAAGCCACAAACAAAACCCAACCCAAACTTTAACAGTGGGTACTTTAGAGCAGGAACAGCCATTTCTGTTACTCTTTCTATTCTGGTGGTGCCAAGAGGATCCTTATGTTTAGATATTTATGAACTTATAATGAAACTGAATTAGTCCCACAGATGGAAAGCACCCAGACCTGTACCAAAGCCTCAGGGAGCTGCCACCTCACAAATACTAAATAACTATGAAGTGCAGACACGGATCTTTTTAGTTCTTTCATGAGTGTATTTTAGGACAAATAATAGAGTCCAAACAAATAATTTGGGTCTTGTGTATTTGGATTATTTTTTTTTTTTAATAAACGTAGATCTGAGTTTTGCATGTTGGGTCTACATCTCATTGGAACATTTGCAGAAATTGTAATAAAGAGCAAAAAAACCCTGCACATATATATTAATTTTTACAAATATTATATATTCTCTCTTGTTCTCAGGAAGCACTTATTTTGTGGGGGCAAATATGATTAAGATCCTTAAAAATCCCTACTGCGTTTAGCTGTTATTTTTGACACACATATGTACCCAGTGTACTGAGGTGAAAAAATCACTAAACATGGTGAAGGTGTCAAGGAAAACATTTGGAGTTAGCACAATATAGAAGCACATATATTCTTATATGATCAAGGAAAAGGTACTTACAGCTGAAGAACACATCAGGTCCCATGTAACTCAATTTTATCTGTACATGTTAAGCTTCTTAAGTATATAGGGTTTTGTTTAGTGAGTTTTCTACAAATAAACAATTACCGATTCTGCTTTTCCATAAAAATCCTTTCAGATACCAGGAGCAACACAACTCAAAAACCTTGTTTCACTTACTTAAATTAAATGCAGACTGAGAGTTTACCTAGTCTTTCCCTTTTGTGTTGTTTCTTCAAGGAAAGGGGTGTTACACTAGGAGTTGTAAGTGTCGATAAAGTATAGTGGTGGTTTTATTAACAGTATGGATGCTGCTTTTTTTGAAAATATATCTAGAAGATTTACTGCTTGGTATCTCCACAGAAGTTGTATGAATCACAAAAGAAGGTGGAGCTGAGGGGTGGGACAGGAGCTATTTATCAAGAACATTTGAGAACAGCTACCAGGCTGAAAGAAACACACGACAAAAGATCCATTTATTTAATCATCTTTTATCATTTGTAGGCTTTGTTTGAATATGTTTATGTCTGTACTTGCAAAACTGGAGAGTGTGCAAACTTAGTGCCAGGCAGAAAGGCTCTGTCCTTCCAGATCAATTTGACTGAATTCACGAGAGTTAAAAATAAATGTTTGAAACCTAAAGCAGCGTGATGCTATAGATGTTCCAGTGGCAACTGAAGTCTGTCGTGCTACATCCATAAACTGTGTCTTGGGTCACAATGCCAACAAATGAGATACTTGCAGCCAGCATAGAAAAGACCTTTGAAGAATTATTAGAAAGGTAATTTCCACAATGGTGTCCTGTGCCATTCGGAAGTACCAAATAGCAAATAATATCATTGTCATCAGTGCTTCAACAGGACGTTTCAGAGGGAGAAACCTCTAGAAACTTGGTTATTTTTTAGTAAGCTCTGCAGGCTTCTGAATAGCTTTTGACAAAGAGCTTGGTTTAAATTATGTTAATCTTCTTCACCGGGCAGTGATAAGCAACTTTCTGATTACAAGAATAAAACAAGAAAATAATGGGACAAAGTCTCTGTGGATATAAATCAGTGCAACACCCTTGAATCCAACCCATAACAGACAATTTCCCTTGCTATCCAACATGTTCTAAAACAGGGAAAGAATGTTAAAATTCTTCTTTTTGTGTTGAGATTAAATCCTGCAGATTTGCCATGGAAACCATTTCTTCCTCTTTTTTTTCCTTTTTGCCTCCCCCTCCTGTTTTTTTACAGTTGAGTTACAGCAATTCTGTCAGGGATGGGAGGTGCGGGCATTGTGGTTTGGGTGGGGGCTTTAGGGAGGTAGGTTGAAGAGAGAAATGCAGAGCTGTGGAGGGGGAGAGGGAGGAATACATTCACCCTCAAAAATGATTTCATGTCCCTGAGGTCCTGGCGTTGAGAGCCAGCAAAGGGCAGATGCTTCTAACAGTTGGAGAATTAAAGCATGGAGGAGGCAGTCATTCTCCAGAAGCTGAGAAGCCACCCCGCAAAGCAGAAAGGCCTGGAATGACCCGCTTCAGTGAGTGCCTGCATGAGTGCTGGTGGGAGAGGGAGTGGGGCTGGCAGGAGCTGACTCACTGATCCAGTTTGATCATACCCCTGCAACAGTGGCACAGAAGGGAACACAGTGACAACAGCCCTGAGTGTAAATAAGGCCAGCACAGCATTACAGAGAGGGAGGGCTGGGACCAGAGGCACCCCAGGGTGTCCTGTGCACCTGACACCCAGCTCCAGTCACACCAGACCCCCACCCCATGGGGGCCTGCTTACCAACCAAGGCTTGACCAAATCACCAGGATGCTCAGACATCCTGCCTAGGCTTTCATTTTGGAGGAAAAAAAATGGCTTTTGAAGCATAGCTGGGTTGTGCTTTTAAGAACATGGATTGTTTTTTTTGCCCCATGCTTAAATTGAGTTGCTGCAGAGTATCTTAAGGATAACCAAAAAGTTGTCTCAAACTTAATATAAAAAGGCTATAGCTAGGGCATGGGGAGGAAGCAAAAGGAAAAGTATCCAAGGTGGATTTGTTTCCTTATTGCTTCACACCCACATGCAATTTTGCATGTGGAACCATAGAATTATAGAATCATAGAATAATTTAGGTTAGAAAAGACCTTTCAGGTCATTGAGTCCAACCATTATCCTAGTGCCGCCAAGTCCACCACTAAACCCTAAGTGTGTGTCCCTAAGTATCAGATCTACACATCTTTTAACTACCTGAAGGAATGGTGACTCAACCACTTCCCTGGGCAGCCTATTCCAATGTTTGACAACCACTTCAGTGAAGAAATTTTTCCTAGTATCCAGTTTAAACATCAGCTGCTGTATCTTGAGGGCATTTCCTCTAGTCCTATTGTTTGTTACTTGACAGAAGAGACTAACACCCACCTCATTACAACCTCCTTTCAGGACAAAACTGGGGGGCCATTTTTCATGGGATACAAACTTTGAACCAATCCCTCCCTGTTTTGATCCATTTAAAATGTTACCTGGCTGACAGGTTGCTGGAGTCAAACCTGGTCTGCTGCTTACCAACCCACCTTTAGGCCCACCTATCTCTGTTCCCCATTCCTTCGTGTTTCTTTTTTTTCATCTATTTCTCTCAAGTGGACTTTCTATGTCTTTTTCTACTGATGCTGCATTTCATCTTCCTTCAGCCAGCATAATGTCACGTCTGTTTGCTTATACTAAACATGAATAATTTTTTATGGTGCTTCATCAACCACATTGAATTTTAAGAATAATTTGTTCCTTCCTACTTCTTTTACTCACTCATATAGTAGGCTTGTTCATGACAGAAATGAAACATTTCAAGGATTATTAGATGCTGTAGCAGCCTAGCACAAAATTGCATCTTTCTGCCCTGCTGTGTTTTTAATGTTGTACCTCACTGACTTCCACAGTTCTCAGCTGTTCACTCTATTCCTGAGGATGTCAACAAAATAGAAAGTTAGAGCAAATTCATACTCAGACACAACCTCAGCAAAACTTCAGAGTCTGAATGGTCTAATCAAGGTCTACAGGGTTTACAAAATTCACGTTTTGCATGTTAGTAAGCCTGCATTCACTTTTCACATTATTTATTTGTAATCCTTTGGTGTCCTGGACCCTGAGTCATAGGTCTGGATCTTACTGTGAATAGTCTCTGTGAACAGACTTATTTATACGCCAGATAACATCTAGTTTCATAGCATAAAATTTGTGTAGAAATGTGCTTCTCTCTCCACGGAGTAATAGAGGTGCTTCTAGACCACATGCTGGGCACTGCATTGTGCCTTGATGCAAAAGATCAGATGTTTACATTTTGTCAGTTTTCTTCATGTATTTATTGTCTCAAAGCACTTACACTCTTATGGCGAGCTGCATTTATCTGCTTTTTTGTGTACTGATTTGCATTTCTCATTCTTGCACAAGTGACTGTAAAATACATAATGGAACATATTATTTTTCTGTAGTGAAATACAAAACAAATAAAAGCCTCTACACAAACCTCCCAAAAAATCAGCTCTGAAGTTTCAGGCAGTTTTCCCACTTGCAAATGGACTATCAGTATTCTTCCAATGAAGCTTTCAGGTTCATCAAACTGTTTGTTCCAGCCCTCCGTCGCTTCGATTCCCACTCATGTGCTTTGCACTGGTGTTAAATTTTGTATATCTACTTCTGTGAGTTCTGCACAGCATTGAAATGACTGCTGACTCAGAAGGTAATGGGGATTTTTATTTTCCAGGTCAGTAAATACAAGCTTAGGATACAACACACAGACTGGTGATGTTGAAAGACCAGCTTTACAGTTTCAACCTTAAATAGGAAATTCAGTCTGTTATCTAAAAAGGGTAGAAAACAGGGGACTGGGAGGTAAAGCAGTGGTCAGGAATTCTTTCAGTAAACTTCGGAAAGACTCGCATTTGGAGTCTCATATTTGACATTTGGGAGACACAGTATTTCTGCTTTGTCAAGGTTTTGGCTATGTCGATAATAGGAATCAAAATTGCTGTTATTTCACATAAACAAAGGTGTGTTTGAATTGCTTTCTCTTTCTGAAACATTAAAAAAAATATGATTGCACACAGGCAGCTGCTGTCTGCCAAGTCTTACAGGATGATGCAATATATTTTCATAGCTCAGTTGATAAAGGTGCATACATATATATGTAGGCTTTTACATTTATATAGGTACAGATATATATAGGCTTTTTCATTTCCCTTGCAAAAGTAGGGCGAAAGCATGGTGATAGTGCACTCCTCCAGCCACATGAGAAGCCTGGGGCAAAACAGAAGTACATACACCTCTCTGAGAGCCTAGACTGCAGCCCTAACTACAGCAGCATCCTTCTGCATAAATAAAGGGAGCTTGTTGTAATAAAGCTTCACATGAACTGCCAATTTGTGAGAAACTGCTCAATTTCTGTGCTGCTGAGGCTTTCTGTGTGGTAGCACCAGATGCCAAAAAAGAAGCAAGAGGAAAGTGAGAACCCACACGCGCAAGTAAGGAAAGCAAAGGAAAACGCACAAGTATGTGGGTTAGGAATGGAAGTGGAAGGGGAGGTGGGAACTGACCCTGCTGCTGGGCTCTTGCCTGGGGCCAGAGCTGGACAGCAAAGCCTTGTCCAAAGTAGCGTGAAGTTAAACTGGATGTGAAGGAAGAAGGTGAGCCAAGAACACGGGGGGATGAAGGAAACCAATATAATTATCTTATCAGCTACCTTCTGAACCAGAGGAAGCGTGGCTTGCAAGCTTAGAAGGTGGAGAAGAGTAGTACAGGAAGGAGAGGACCAGCAAACTGTAATATTCTAGCAGTGCTGCTGGAGAAAGGCATTTGCTCCATCCTTATTATTGTTGCTAATTGCCTGCAATTTAAGATTAAAAAGCAGAGAAGAGAAAAAAGTGAGGTGTTGGTGTGCTTGAGAACACTTATTTTAAAATAGTTTGTTTTAAATCTTCTAAGAGTATTTGGAAGTCAGGTGGTCTTTTTTGTGTATTTTTACTGGACATTCTACCGAAATCTACGTGGACAGTATGCATGCATGATATAGTATTTCCCACCCAGAATTAGTGGGATTTGAAATCGACAACTTCAGGGCTAAAAGATGAGAACTTCCACTTGAAACAAAGGAATAGCTCCTGGTATTAGCTGCTGTAGTAAAATGTTCATGTAGGCCACTTCCTTGAGCACGATGAAGATCAATACAGTGCTAAGTACGTTACAGTAGGGTGGCAAATATTTTCCTGATTTCTGTGTGTTGTACAGTACCTGGCAGAAGGTTGGCATCCATGCAAAACAAGACACTTAAGATAATCATTAATGAATTATTACTCATAATTTTTTATTATAGTCTTTCTATAATAGTCATTAGTATAAATTAATACTGCCTCGGGGAACATATGTGCTATGAGGAAGTTCTCTGTGCTCCTCATCTAATAGAAACAGACTTTCTCACAGCACATAAAGACGTTTGGTTACCTGAACAGCAGATTTCATCCTCTGTTATGACATTGACATGGCACCCAAAACTAATGTTAAGACTGATATGAAGATATGAAGATAGTAAAGACATTCCCTATACCTTGTGTAAATTTTTCTTTAACTGTAGTCCAAAATCAGATTACCACCTAAAGACTTTTTTTATGCCCAATATGTGTAAAGGAAATCCTTTCCATTAATCTCTCCTTCCTGTATGCTAGTAGTCTTGCAACTCATGACTAACTCAGTATCATGTCCTCAGCTTCCACACACTAACATCATGCACGTAAGCACGTACTGCCTTTGATCAGCCTGCTGTACTGAAAGTATATGATTTGCAGTAGCTTCTCAAAACATCCTTAAGTTCTCGTAAAGTTGTACTTTGTGCAGTATTCATTTGGCATAGGGAATGCAGAATTGCCCCAACCTGCATGAGAGGCTGGTAACTGCTCCCAGATAGCTGAGACAGGAGAAGGACCTTGTCAAAGTACAAGCAGATTTGCACAGACAACCTGTTTTGATTTGAATTCATTTCAGATTACATCTGGACTTTTTTTTTCTATTTAAAATGAAAAGGAAAGAGTGATCAAAGAACACATGAGACAGAGATCTGAAAATGTACGTCCATTCTCTCTAGGGAAAAGAAGACATTTCTCTTACATGCCACTTCTTTCCAGCCTGTGTGGAACACTTCTTGATTCAGGAATTTCTGGGGTTGAAGAATGTTCATAATTCAGGATTTTTAACACTGAAAACCATCTAAGATTGTTGGAAATTTGTATGCCTTAATTTTTTCTGGAGGTTAGAATGTAGGGACCTGTATATGTTTGAGAAGTGGGCCCATGTGATCCTCATGAGGTTCAACATGGCCAAGCGCAAGGTCCTGCACCTAGGTCAGGGCAATCTCCAGTATCAATACGAGGTGGGGGAAGGAGGGACTGGGAGGAGCCCTGCAGAGAAGGACTTGGGGGCACTACTGGATAAAAAGCTGGACGTGACCCAGCAGTGTTCACTCACAGCCCAGAAAAGGCAACCGTACGCTGGGCTGCATCAAAAGGGGCATGACCAGCGAGTGAAGGGTGGTGATTCTCTCCCATCTACTCCGCTCTTATGAGGCCCCACCTGGAGTACTGCATTCAGTTCTGGTGTCCCCAGAGTAAGAAGGATGTGGAACTGTTGGAACAAGTCCAGGGGAGACCACAAAGATGATCAGAAGGCTGGAGCACCTCTGTTATTAGGAAGACAGGCTGAGAAAGTTGGGCTTGCTCAGCCTGGAGAAGAGAAGGCTCCAAGGGAGACCTCAGAGCAGCCTTCCAGTATCTGAAAGGGGCTTATAGAAAAACTTTTTAGCAGGGCCTGTCACAATTGGACAAGGGGTAATGGCTTTAAACTAAGAGTAGATTTGGACTAGATGGAATGAAGAAAATGTTTACAAGGAGGGTGGTGAAACGCTGGAACAGGCTGTCCAGAGAAGAGATAGATGCCCCATCCCTGGAAACATTCAAGGTCAGGTTGGATGGGGCTCTGAGCAACCTGATCTAGTTGAAAATGTCCCTGATTATTGCAGGAGGGGTGGACAGATGACCTTTAGAGGACATTTCCAACAGAAACTATTTTATGATTCTATGAATAAAAAAAGGGGGATGTTACTGAGGATGGAGGGGAGGAGTAAGAAAAAAACATTATATTAATTTTGTAAAGGAAAAGTATGAAATATCCACACTCACTGATACAGAATTTTATTTTTTCCTCAAAAAAGTAGGATTTGAAATATCACTTTGAATTGTTGAATTGTTTTGAAGTTGAATATCAAATACATTTTGGGAAAATTATTCCACAATGAAATGCTATGTTACAATAATGTATATGATAAAGTACATTATGATAAATTATACCGCATTTACCAAGCATCTGACATTTTACTTCTCTTTAAAATAATTATGTTTATACTTCCTCAGTTATGCAGTTAGAGATAGAAACATGCTAATTAAACACTTTTTTTTTTTCAGAGAGCTACACAAATATTTGTTGCTCTTCATCCTGAATAGTCTCCATGATAGAAATGTGGTGATTTATATGAAAAAGAAAGCTGACCTTTAGAGTTGTGTTGCCATCTTATATAATCTGTTAAATTGAATCCAAGATTTTTTAGTCTCGAATAAGGCCTCTTCAAATATTATATATACCCTGGAAGAGATAAATTCTTTAACTAAACTATAGAACTACGTCAATTATATTTCCATTTTATCATGTAATGATGTTAAAAGCAAAGCTTTCCTACCAGTGTAGGCAACACTTGTTTCTCCCTATCAATCATAGCATACTTCCTTGAAGGACATAGAAATAAAGCTGTAATTTCAACAGGTTACTGAGGTATTTGCAGTGCTTTAGAAAGGTGGAAGAATAATGATGTATTTTTAATGGCAGATTAAAGAATATTTCACATTTTCAAGTTTTCTCAGTATTTCATTGTCAGATTTGCATGGATTTTACACAGTTTTTACAAGCTAGTAAGGATAAAAGAATAAATCTGAAGACCTAATTTATTGAGGTTACATTCTAAAAAATTTTAAATTGTCTGATAAGGAGAATTGAACTTCTGTTTGATCAAGGTTCTGACACTACTTCAACACTTGCAGTATTTTCTGTTGTCGGCCAGAATAAGATGTTACATACTACAAATGCTTGAAAATTGTCCTGCTGTTGTAGCTCAAGTATCTTTTCTTTACAGCTTATCAATTAATCCTTTTTTTCAGAAGTATATTAAGCTCCAATTCTGAAAATACTTAAACCAGTACTGCCAATAATTTCAGACTCAGGGCTTTAAATACTTCTGAAAAAGACCTAATGGTTGCATCTGACATGAAAGCATAAATGTGAGGGTGCAAAATCCAGGATCAAATATTTCATTCTTTCATGATTGCAGATTTAATTCAGGTCCTATAGGTTTGTCTAAAATTAGGGTTCCAGGTAGTTTTTTTGGTTCAATTAGTGCTATTAAGAAAACAGGTTTAGGAGACAGATGGAGGATATGTCAATTCCGTATTTTCATTTTTTAACAAGGCTGTACATAAGAAAACATACTGCAAAGAAGCAGGCAAAATCACTTCTTACGAAGCCATTTTCTAATAGAAATTATTGTAGAAAACTTGCTTCGACATCTCCTTGGGACTTATTGCGTGGTCTTTTTTTGTGGTTTTGTTTTTCTCTTTTTTTATACAATTTATTATGTGTCTTTTGAGGAAGGGGACTTTTATTCCTTAATTCTCCTTCAGATTTTGGGGTTTGGGGTTTTTGGAATTAATTAGTTGCTCTCTGTTGGGGGTTTTTCTGATGAGATTTCCTTTTTCTTTTCTTTTCTTTTCTTTTCTTTTCTTTTCTTTTCTTTTCTTTTCTTTTCTTTTCTTTTCTTTTCT
>WYDI02022979.1:51751-165746 GCA_009867235.2 Psittacus erithacus
TTTTCCTTTTCCTTTTCCTTTTCCTTTTCCTTTTCCTTTTCCTTTTCCTTTTCCTTTTCCTTTTCCTTTTCCTTTCCCTTTCCCTTTTCCTTTCCCTTTTCCTTTTCCTTTCCTTTTCTTATTTTTAAGTTCTTCCAGTTCTGAGGCTTTGGGTCTTATGGGTATTTTTCACAGACAGGGAAAGCATTTGAGCAGATCTGGAGTATTTCCTCACTTGTTCTTGAACCCTCAGCAAAGCTCTACTGCTTTCAACAACAACAATACTAAAAATCCCCTGCTCTTTACCGTGCACTCAGCCCAGGTCTCAGACTCAGGGCAGTGGCACTCCCTGTCTCCCAGCTGCAGGACTCGGCTAGGGCAGCTTGGCCAGGGCTTGGAGCAGGGCTGCAGAGCCACCCAGGGAGCCTTGCATGGCCATCTGCCCGAGACTTGGTTGCTCCATAGACATTTAATGGTCATGCATTTGCATTCTCACCCTGGTGTAAATACCGTATTAGTCTAATCTGCGCTTCTGTTTCACCCCAGAATTACCAGAATTACTTTCTTTTCTTTTTTTTTTCTTTCTTTTTAATTGGTAAATGGCTAAAAGTTATTCTTGACCTTTTTATCTTGCTGTCAGTGCCACTGCCTTTCTATTAATAATGGGCTTTGGGGAGTGTTTCGCCTGCACTGGCAGCAGAAGTGCTATTTCTTACTCAGTTTGGTATCTGCAATTACAGTACTTTTCTGAAGTGCAAAAGACATCCATAAAAATCAAACCCATTTCCCTGCTTAACATCAGACACAGTGCGACAGCTCACTGCTGCTTCCAGCTTGCATTATATTTTCCATCTTTTTGTTGAAACTCTGTCTGCAGTGATTGTCAACAAACGTTTGCTATCAGGTGAAGAACCCTCACTGAAGTGACAGGAATAATGTACTTCGTCAAAGAGCATGTTAAGTTTGTTTAGCATGGATGTTTACTGATGTCTTGGTTAAGACCTTCAGCTCCTAACAATATCCTGCATTACCAAGATGTCTGTGTAGAGGGGTATCATTCCTGAAGGCAATGCTAGTGGGAACAAGGGAAGAGCTGGTTTTCATTTCCTGGGAGGCCTTACATGTGGTCTGTAAGGCTTCCGAGAGATCACTTGAAATCCCTGACTCTCCCAGAGTGGCTTAAAAAGGAAGAAGCTACTGTTGATGCATCAGGGAGGATCAGAGTATCTCCAGTTCCAAGGGGCTCCCTGGCACAGTCAGTGATAGTGTCACTGTTCTTTCTTCAATCAGGTTTAGAAAAGATGCTGGTGGTTATGAAACGCCAAATTTTTCAGCAGGCCCAGCAGTGAGTGACCTTAAGAGCAGAGTTTCAGGCTGCCAATAAATTACAAGCCTATTTCATTCTTTCATCCAGCCTCACCCTCTTTCCAGAGGGCTTCCCTTTCCCATGCTGAGCCATCCAAGAGGGAGCTCTCTATACATTTATATATACAAAACATACACCATGTCATGCCATTCCAGGGTAATTTTGTATGTATAGGTCTGCAGCCATTTTCACAGGAGCACAGAGGTCCTGACCAGAGCTCCCAGGGCAGCCTGCTGTGCTTTGTCCTCATACCCACCCAGGCAGTCGCCTGGGGAGGAGCAAGGGTGTATTGGGGGTTGGAACTACATGATCTTAAGGTCCTTTCCAGCCCTAGCTATTTTATGATTGGGAGGTCCCCCAAGCATCCCTGGTCCTCCCTGGTCCTCTTCTTGACTCAGGGGACATCACTTGCCCCCAGATCCCTCACCAACCTCACAGTCACTCCTTTTCCCCAAACCATGCAGCCAGTGGACCTTTTCTCCCACTCCAGAACTAGTTCTGGCTCCAGCACTGCTGCAGCATCCCTTTCTTTTAACCCCATTTGTGGGAGGCTGGTGGCCAGCGAGGGACCTGAGCAGCACAGCAGGAGTCAGATGAGCTGTATCACCTGCCTGGCCCCAGCAGACAGGCCAAATCCCCCACTAGGGAAGGTTTACAGATGCATTCGCTGCAATAAGCAGTGAATTGACTGTGAATCTGCAGCCATATCTCTGTAGCTGTTTTCCTCGGTGTGGTCTGCCTGGTGATAATCTGCAGAGATAGTTGTGGTTTTTTTTTTTTCCCACCAGCCTCTTTTTCTCTTCCATGAATTCTCGCCTTTTGTGCTTTACCTTTCCTGGCAAAACTATTTCTCCTCATGACACGTAACTCTCCTCCAGGGCCAGTTATGTAAGGTATTACTGCTTGGTGTTTGTACAGCCCTACATCTTGATCCCCTGTAGAGAGCACATTGTGTATCCTACTGGCAGCAAACAAAAGCAGCTTCCTATACAAAATACACAAGCCTTGCTTCTGTGCTTGCATGTTTAGGCAAACACCCTCCTGCATTTTGGGACGCAAAGGAAGAACGCTATCAGTGTCTACTTTTCCAGCGATGCGTGGCTCCAAATGGCAAAAACCAAAATAATCCATCTAATGAGAAGAAAGGAGTCGGCTGCGTTAATCTGCATTGTATATACATCTTTCACACTTCACGCAGTCAGGCCATTTTAAATGCAGACAGCTCTCACAGCTAGCAGTGTCATAGTAATTTCAAAGACAAACACATTTGTTTTGTCTTTAAATGAATGTATTCATACTGGGTGGCAGCAGAGGGGCTACCCATTTCTCAGGGGGCTTCTTAAGTTTCAGCTAGAGAGGTGGAGCAATGCTTTCTTTAAAAAGGAAGAAGCCAGACAAAAATCCCACCTCCGAAAACCCCAAGTTTCAGTGTTTGACACTCCTGTTGTGGGTAAGGTGTAGGTGTTCTTGCAGGGGAAAAATTATAAATACCTACTTTCCTCATTATCTCTTCCTCCCTGTGCCTGCATGATTTATGTCTTCCCCTCTCCTGCCTCCAGCCTTCCCCTACAAGAGCTATATTCTATGTGCCTGCACTGCAGTTTGCTCATAACAGGTGATGGACTAAACCCCAGCAACTAAGTCAGAACTGCAGTTATCCAAACTCTGAGTGTTGGGGGTGGACTGGCTTAGGTGTGGGGGTTATCCTGCAAGCTGCAGTGCGTCTAGTGCTAGGGACTATCAGCACAGCGGCCTGTGTGGCCACACTGCTTTGAGGCAGCTGGGCTGCATGCCCCTTGGTATGGGCATCCCCATGAGACCTTGGCAATCACAGAGTACACCAGCTTCTGCTGAGATGAAGTGTGGTCATGGTGTTTCCTGCTGCTTCCTGCAATTTTCCAGGGGCCAGCACAAGAAATAAAAAGGTTTCTGAGCCCAGGTGCAAGAGATGGCAGGGATGTGAAGCTTTTTGGGTGACATGGCTCAGTGCCAAGGTCAAGAGAAGGTCTGGCTCTGAGGCTGGGATAATGGTTTGCCCTGGGGAAGGAGACAAATAAATGGCCCTGGCTGGTTGGATGGAGGTTTGTTTGCTCTCAAACAGGGGACTTCTAAGCTGGTTTGTGCAGAGGTGAAGGAGCTTGGGAAAGCTCTGAGATTGGGGGGAAGGCCAGGGTTGGCAAGGATGCGTGTAAAGGAAATAATTAATCCTTAACGAACGTGTGAGTGGGAGGCATTAAGGGGATGGCTGAGGAGGGATGGAGCAATACCAGAGAGGGAGAGGTTGGGAATTGAATGCAACAGCAAAAGAGTTGCACAGTTTAAAAGCACAACAAAGCAAACAAAACAAAGCAAAACTTTCCCTTGTCATTACTGCAGATTGCTCCATTTTTTTTCCTACCCTGTCAAACAAAAACACCCCCTGAAACAGTCTCCAGCTCCTCACCTACCTCCAGTTTTAATCCTACAGCAATGTTTCCCAAACTGCAAGGTGCACCCCCCTCTTGATGAGGAAGGAGGAGCAGAGCCCGCAGAGAGAATGAGGGATGCAAGAAGTATGTGAGTGCTTGGCTGGCTTCTGCAACCTCATTCAGGCTCCCTGACAAGCACGGATCTGACAGCAGATTGCCATCCCTTCCTCTGTGGTCCTGGCAGCTCTGTTGCTGGCCACCCTCTCCTGAAGGTGATGTTGGCCCTCTGGCCATCCCCAAGGTTGTTTTTTTACACTTGTTTAAATCACAGTTGCCTCTCAAGACCTTATTACAAGATTAGTTATTAGATCAGTAATCTTCTCCTTCATTTTTGTACCTTCATGTTACAAACATCTTACGTGCTTCGTTGTGATGGGAGTAGAGCCATTAAATTTCTGCTATCCTCCTCTGCCTGGGAAAACTGGAAACTGTTAAACACATCAAAGCTTTCAGACCCAGCTACTGTCAGGATCAAGATCTGTATCCTTTATCACTAGCATTCATTCCTTACAGACATGGAGTAAAGTATGGTTTACATTTCTCCTGGTTGTCTCCCATGTTTGTAGAGTGTCAGATCTGACAGACTTTCTAGTCACTCTATTTTTCCACTTATTTTCCTCTTCTTTAAATTCTGTGTAATCCTGGTACTGTGATATTCAGTGGGTTTTGTGGGACCCCAGCACTTCAGGAACATCCTTTCTGTCTAGTGCCTGCTTTCAGCTGCCTTTAATTGAAAGAAAATGGGCTTCCTCAGTTTCTCCACACACTGTCCACCTCCAGCACCAAAGCCACATAAAGGGGTGGCACATCTTGCTTTGGATGCTTCTCACTCTTGCCCCAGCAACCTGCACACCAGCAGCCTGTGGCAGGCAGCCGCTGCTGTTTTGCAGTGCACTCCAGGGGAAGTTGTGTTGCTTCACACAACCAAAATCTGCCTGGAGGAGGAAAAAACCCACACCTTTGTGAAAGTACCATTGGGAACAAACCCAGAATGCGAAATCACAGAATCAACTAGCTCTGCTCAGTTGATGATTTATTCTTTATATACATAAATTTTCCACAGAACCATGTGCGATCTCCCACCTGCTAATTACAAATTTCTTATATGGATGGGATGTAGAATTCAGTTATATCAGCATTAATCTGGGGCAACTGTATTGATGAGCTTACAGAGAAGGTTTATTTGTTGGGTTTTGTTGGCTTTTTGGTTTTGTGGTTTTGTTTTTTTTTTCCCCTGCATCTTAAATGTCATTTTAAAAGAAACAATTTCTTTGTGGAGTTAGGACTTTTTCAATAATTTAAAGAGAATGATGCTTTTTTATCTCCTCAGATTCTACTGGCTTCTCAAGAAGTTTGTAATAATCTGTCTGTGAATTAATTCTCTAAAAGGATTTTGTCCTTTCTTTTTTTTCAAGATTAGAGACAGAGGCGAAGTTCTGGTCTAGAGCAGCACTTGTAGCTGATCATGTGGCTACTCACATTCAAACTCCATGACTAAGATAAGACTCATCCATAATCATGGAAAGACTGGATGTTGATCAGGCTTCTAGATCCTCTGGGGCTTATTTGTTCTGGTATCCTAAAACACTGCCTGTGACAAGCAACATAGAAGTAGGGCTTCACATCACAGGCTCTCTCACCTGCTCACCATTAGCATCAATCACCATAACCTGCTCACCTTGCAGTTACATTCAGGTGTCTGAAGCATTCTCCTTCAACCCACCTTGCTTTTAGACCACTTCTGTGTGTCTCGCAGTATGGGCAGAAGCAACTTCCAAGATCTGGAGTAACAATGGTGCATGTGTGGAATCTGAGTACCAGTTTTCTTTTTCCAGGCACTGGCAACTTGGGCAGAAATCAGACTGGATCAAAAGAGAAGAACTTCTATCACCTGTCACCATCCTAAAAAGGCAAGAAAGATACATGCTGCTTTCTCACCTCTGGCATTGCTTAAAGTTTCTAATTGTTACTGGTTTCCTTTGGCAGTAGTGGCAGATTGGAAGCTGTGGACCCAGTGATGAACTATGGGATTATTTCATTGATGTTGTGGGAAAATAAGTGCTTTCCCGAAGTTATGGTTCCATTTTTCATGTTTTGAGGTGGGTTTTTTCTTCAATTTTTTTTTCTGGGATGCAATAAAGAACAGTCAATGGAAGGAAAAGCCAAATCTGAAGGCATATGGTATTTCCTTGCAATCTTGAGTGTATCTTAAACAATTTGTGTGACTGTAGGAAACCCCATGAGCCACAGGATAC
Organism: Psittacus erithacus; assembly: GCA_009867235.2. Classification (NCBI taxonomy): domain Eukaryota; kingdom Metazoa; phylum Chordata; class Aves; order Psittaciformes; family Psittacidae; genus Psittacus; species Psittacus erithacus. The sequence continues at coordinate 57,820 of WYDI02022979.1, forward strand.
CTGTTTTTAAAATGGTCATTATAGTACTTAACCAAGTCAAAATGCTGCAAGGAGCTTGGGTGGAGAGTTCTTTAAGCAATGTGCAATGGACAGCTGTTACATTTGCCTCATGAAGAGGCCATTTGTCCCTGCACTGTGCAGCTCTGGTTGTGAAAAAAATTACCAGTGAAGATCTGATTTTGATTGACCCAGGACTTCTGCTGGTATTTTGAATGACCTTAAGTGAAGTTCCAGCTTGAGTGACTCTATAAGCAAGGGATACTCTTAGATAGACACTTCTGAAGCATCAGTAACACCAAAATAAAGTGGAATAAAATAAATATAAACCAAAATGCCAGTGGAAATCCCTCTCTTCTCACCCACTTGCAGAGATGCTATTGCTTTCACTGCCATATGGGCATGAGAAGTGTGGGCTGAGGATGCTCAGTGCCCAGGCACAGTGTGGGTGGGTTGCCTAAAGCTGGAGAAGTAGTTGGAGCTGGCTGGGGCAAAGGGGCTGAGCAGACACTCCTCTGGGCGACTTGACTGGGGGAAGGAAGGTTAATCTCCCATCCCACTACCCTGGATATTTGTGATGGTTAAACAATATGGCTTCCTTATAGGTGCTCCAATAAAATATGTGAAAAGTCTATTTCACTTATTAGCTGCAGAAATACAAATTCAAATTTCTGGGCTAAATTGTGGGCAGTACTGCTAACCTCAGGCATCTGAGTATCTAGAGATAAACTGAGGATCATGAAAAAACCAAAAAATATTCCTATTGATTTCTGATTTTATTTTTTTTTTAAAGTATAATTATGCCATATTTTCTTGGCAGTTTTTGTGTGAAAGCTACATACTTACCAATTTTAAAAGGGAGGTGTGGGGAAAGATACTCTCCAATCTCCAGGGCTGGGACTGTGAGACCTCCCCTGCAGTTGTAAGGCTTATGTTAAACCTGAGAGGTGGCAGGAACGTCTCTTTGATGTGACATCCAGATGGAGGGGAAAGTGGTTGCCAGGGTGATACTGAAAATAGAGCTTGGCCTACTCCATTCCCATCGCAAGAGAGGTCCTAGGGGACAGCTTCAATGGGAGAGGAACAGTGCGTGTAGTGGGAATTCATGTGCTGCTGCTGCAAACACATGCATTGGTGGCATCATACATGGGAGAGACCAAATATGTAGGAGAATGCTTTTCTGGGTTTTGATCCTACATGCAGAAGCCTGAATTTCTGATTTGGAAAGTAAATGAAAGAGAAGCTTTTGTCCTCTCCTCTCACCCAGCACCCACTTGCATATCATATACCTATGTGGTCTCTGAGCAAATGAAAAATTTGGGTTCAAATGTAAAAATGCATTTGAAACTTCACATCTGCAAAAATATTTGTTTAATCATGTTAAGTCTTAAAAAATTTATTTAGCTAAAATATATCCTATAAAGATTTTCTTTGGAATCTTTCTTTTGGGCAGTCATATTATCAAGCCTTTTTGCACTTTGAATTAAATTAAAATGAAGGTTTTTACCATGGATTTGTTGGTTTTTTTTTTCAGTGAAAAATCTTGAGATATATTTTCCTTTTAAGAGAAATTGTTTCTCTGCTCCTCCACTTTTAACTCAGCATTTCTTGAACTTCCTCAGAAAAGGGGCTGCCCTGCCTCTGAGGTGATTTACACTGAGAAGAATGTTAAAGAATTACAGATGACTGTTGGTAACATACCTGCATTGCATTAAGATCAGGTTAATTTCTTACATTTCACTAGAAGTTATGGATTGCTGCAGAGCTTAGTACTTCAGCAGATATGGGTACAGCAGGGGGGGTTTATTGATAGTTAAATAGCAGTAGACGTCTGTGTTCAGAAGGGACCTCTTTGAGGGAGGACAGAACATTTCTCAAAGCTTCATATTTTCCCAAAGGGATTTTTGTAGCGGAACATGCCTGCTGTTCAAAGGAAATATTCCCTGTATGAACAAATGAATGAAAAAGTTAGCTGTACAATAGACACCCTATTAAACTTTAAGCAGATTGAAGTGAAGGAGCCCAGCTCCATGTGTTTTCAGAAAGCTAATAAAACCCAGAAAATTATCTATCTGTGGCACTCTGCAGGGCAGAATGCATACAGGAGGCTGATGCAAATCCTGCAAAAGGAAGCAGGACAGAAAGAACATAACTAGGGAGTGATACAGCAAAAATCCAAGGTAGTGAATCTTCGCAGACTGAATTGACAAATTTAAATGCCAATTTGTATTACTGTCTCGCTCCTTCTCCCACTCATTCTCTTTTCAAGTTTCAAGTGGGATTTCAAGTGGTGAAAATGGAGTCTTCCCCCTCCTGTTAGCAAACCAGGGGATGTGAGCATTATGTACCTGCGTGGATAGGATGTTGCTGCTATTGACAGCTCTTTCTGCAAGTGCTAAACTGGCACGGGGGGAGCTCGGACATGGGTGGCAGCCCCCTGCTCACAGCCCATGGCTGGTGCAGCCATTTGATCTCTGGGCATGGGTAAGGGAGACAGAGAGTGGGGAAGGAAATCTGTTTCTTAGGTCCCCTTTTCATTCCTCTCACAAACCCAGCCATCTCCAGCCTTGTGGTGGGTGGGTGCTCAGTGAAAGAAAAGGGAGCATGATTTCAGCTGGGGCTGCGGGGGATGCTGTTTTGGTGCATCCTTGGAGCCCTATTAAGTGTGTATGTGTGTGTGGAGAAGGGTGTCTTCACCTGATCTGTCAGCACTGTAGATATTCCTATAATAAAGACTCATGCTAATTACACAAGACATGTTGACTGGTTTATTATACAGCAATTGCTGCTCTTGCAGGACATCCACCCACCTGACTGTGAGCAGAGGCTCCAGCCTTTTCTCAAAACATACAAGTTTATAGGAAATTTTAGAATCTGATTTTTACAATATTTTTTAGTGCAGACTAAGAGGGAGCATTTCAGATTTTCCTTCTCTGCTCCAAATTCAGACAGATTTTTTTAGGAACTGCAGAAAACTGTAAAGGAACCCATAAATGCAAAATTGAACATTGTAATCAGAAAGAGGTGTCAGTTCTTCTAATGAGGTTTTATTTAACCAGTGACAATGTGCTGAAAAAAAAATACGGAGGAAATAGGTCAGCTAAAATGGTACTGGTACTACAAATGCCTGCTGTAACTTCCCCCACTAAAATGGACACTCTTCTGAAAGAGCTGGTTAAAGAATGGCTCCCTGTAGTCCTGCACCTAATTTGTGAGCCACGGATGAAACGAGTGGAGCAAGGGGACTCAAAACAGGTTATGTGACAGATCCACAGTGAGATGGATTCACACAACAGAGTTTAATGAGGAAACACCTGACCTGGCTCAGCAATTAGCTGGTCTGTACCATAGGTGTTTCGCACTCACAAGCTAGTTAACCCTTCCTTAATGCCACAATTTCATGATTCCCTTAAACCAGAAATTAGCTACGGCTCCTATCAGGAGAAGTGATGCTTTCCAGTCACAGCTGTGAGTTTTTTTCCTCATGCCATTCCCTTCCTTAAGCACAGGTTTTGTGCCATGAACTGGAGCAGGGCACTGGGCAGGTTTAAAATAAAGTCTCTATCTGACTTTGTGACTTCCTTAAACCACTTTGGTGCAAAGGTCTGTGCCAGCTCAAGCAAAACGAGAGTATAGGGGAAAGAAGAGATGCTGGGGGACAGTGGGATTGCTTCATTAGTGGCAGTGCTGGCCTGTGTACTCTGAAGACATCTATGAAATTGTGACCTGAGAAAGGGATTCTTACCTCTGTCCCAGTGCTATACAAGGACAGTGGTGTACAGACACAGCTGTACACTTTCCAAGACCTGCATTTTCCTGCAGAGGAGTATTAAATCTCTCTTAAAGAAAGAGCTGTGGACTTCAGGCCCTGTTACTGCCTCAAAATTATTAGTTACTTTTGTATCTGGTCTCAGCCAAAGCTGAGTTACAAGCTTGAACCCATGACTTTTTTTATATGAATGCATAAAGTAGGGTTGTCAATGTATATGTTCTTATACAAGGTAATAGTTTTATTAACGGAAGATTTTGCTCTGAGTTCAGATACTGCTTTCCAAGAGCATCTGCATCATCACAGACTATAGCCAACAATGAGATAGCACACCAATTATTTAATATTTGAGCCAATAAAAACTGCATCAGACCATCTCCAAGAAATATTTGTGTTGTTAAAACGGAGAAGAGAAACAATGGTCTGGTAGAAGGAAAAACTAAACCTCCCTGATTAAAGGAAATCTTCTGGACAAAACTAAAATCTGAATAAATCTCCAAAGAGGGATCTTAACTGCATGGAGAAAATAGAGTTCCCAAGATCCTGATTTCCTGTAGTGCAGACAGGATGAAAGCCTGACAAATGCATAGAGGCCTTCAGGTAAAAAGACCAGGAAAGAAAACCTCTAAAACTGATACCAGACATTAAATTTTATGTGTGCATTTCCACTGGGTTTGTATGATGAGTCTGTCTCAGCTTCGATACTTTCCTTTATCACTTTACAAATATTTCCATTGGCATTGCATTGCTACATGTCCAAAGCTAGTGAGGTTTGCTTCTCTTTAAGCAGAATGATTGTCCTTCAGAGGAAGAGTGTCTTCTTGTGACTAGTCTCTGCCAGAAGACTTGTCTGGCATATAGCAAAAGCGAGCAGGATCTTGGGATCCACAGGTCCTGAAAAAGCCAGTGGGATTGAGTGGAGCAGCCTGGCTTGATGCATAACTGAGGATCTTGTCTGTGGTCTCCATCATGCCCAATGGTCATATCCTGAACAGCTGTGTGCTCAAGACTGTGAAAGAGGCACCAGCAGAGCCACTGGACTACACAGCCCAAGAGATGCCCTTGCCATGAAGTATCACTCAAGCAACTGGGGAGTTGTGAAAAGACAACCAACCTCTTTGAGAAGTGAACCTGGCCTAAGTCACTCCGCTCTATGGATGGCCAGGCTCAAGCATCTTCTGTTTATTTATTTCAGTTAATTCTCTTCAGGACACCATAGACTAAAGCATGAAGCAGCAGCAACAGATGCTTCGATACCATGGTGATGGGTGCTATAGAAAACCTTGCACAGCTATGGAAACCACAATTGCATCTACCCATCAGAACTGAGTATCTGGCAGCCCATGTCTATCCATCATGTTCTGGAAGATCTTAAAAAAAATACTTGTACATGGCATTATATTTCACAGCTTTCTTTTTACTTGGCAACACACACTTAGCTCTATTTGATAATAATAATGGTACACGTATTTTTAGACTAACATTATGTGATGGTAATTCTACTGTCATCCAATGTAATGCAAGCTGAGAAAAAAAGCCTTTAAAGGGAAGAATTGAGGAAATTGAATTAGATTTAACCTGGTGGCAGAGACACAGGATTTATCTCAGAGTTTAAATAAACACTTTTTTCATTAAAAAAAAGAAAGAAATCAACAGAAAGTACACATCTGGATTATTCAGTCTTTAGATTTTATGTTCAAAAAGTCAACCTAATTATCTGATTTTGCTATGCAGAGTGTAAGAACAGAACATGTACTCTATCTGTCATGTCTTTGTAACCCAGAGGAATGAGAACAAGACTAAGCGGAAGGCATTTCAGACCCCCCCTCATGGGTCTGACAATGACTGTATCATCAGGGACAAGTGACGTTCCTCCTCTGTTCTCCTTTCTCACCTCCAAAATTTAGGCAATAACAGAATGCTGTAGATATCTGTATTAGAAGAAAAAAAAAAACTAGTTGAATGGAAGTGACAGAGTTGCTTTTCACTGGCAGTAATTGGCTGCTTTCAAAGCCATGGGTAAAAGTGGAATAAGTTGTGTAGTGTCAGAGTACCTTTTGCTTTTACCTGTCCTATTTTTACACAGGCAGGCAGCTAAGCCTGCATTCCCAGGCAGCCAACATGGCTGAGCTGGCAGCAGCATATTGCTGACTTGGTCATTCATGGGGCAAAAGTGCTCCAAAAGCACTCCGTCCACAAGTCAGACAAGAGCTTGACAGACTATGGGTAAAATCCTGGCCCCAAGTGAAGTCTATGGCAAACTTTGTCCAGATAAAGGATTATTCCTTAAAGTCCTTCAGTATTTCTGGGTTAGCAAAGGGTCACCAGGAAATACTTCTTCCCTTCTTATTCTTGCTCTAACAATCAGCTTTCAAGCTCACCTGGGAAGCAGAGGCACATGAAGAGGAGACCTTGGATATTGCAGAGAAAGTTGCAGAGGTGTTGGCTTACATATGGGTGCTCCAGATACACACTGATGATTTCTACATGAAATGCCTCCATTAGGTAGTTGTCCTGGGTTCACCTAATTAATCTGGAAATCAGCTCTGATCTTAAGTTCAGTAAGGATACTTATTTGGAAAAAAAAAATCTGGAAAAGATAACAAAAATTGCGAAGGTTTATAAAGCCATGGATGACAGACAAGTGAAAGCAAATTACACTTACTTTTCTTTTAAAAAGATCAAAGTCATAGGGCCTCCTTGGTAACCTTTGTTTACACCATGTTCCTTTGGTGCCTCCTACAGGGTTTTTTTTCAAATTCAAATCTTCTTACCCCCTCCGCAAAAGCTGTTGATCTCTAACTTTATTTAAGAGGCAGTTTCAACGCCTCTTTCCACAGATTATTGACAGCCCTCTTCTCTCCCAAAATGGCAATGCCTCTTCAGTTAACCAGGTGTCCTCAGATGTACTGGGTGGGACAATTAGCAAATCACTGAGGTAATAAGGAGTAAAGCTTCTTTCCCCACCTTATCTACTTCTGATGAATCAGCAAATCTCAGCATGAAGCTGTTCAGTACTTAACCCTCATTACATATCAACATGAAAATGGACAGCAGCTCCTGCTACAGACATGCAAGAGAGATTCATAGGTACAGATTTTTGGTAGCCCCTGGCTGAGACAAATACAGCACTAAGGGGTTTGAGGTCACTGAACCTCAGCCCCTAGTTTCAAGGAGTGCTGTAACCATGTGAATGACAGATAAGGAACAAGAATTTTAATTAATTGTATTTTGTTCTAAAAGTGATTGTATACCTCATTTCCTGAGGGTAAGGAGTAGTATATTCCTTTTGACAAACCCCATCTGAGGTTACTGCTTCCAAATCCAGGCCCTAATAATGATTTAACTTAGAATCTACTATGCCTTTTGGCAGCTGCAGGGAAAAAAATAATTGTACAGCTACCTATTCATCTTTGTCGGGGAAAATCCTCGGTTATAGGCCTGAGCAGTGGAGATCATATGTCTTTCACAGCTTGAAATCCTCGCAAAAAGGAACTTGAGGAATTTCAGCTATTCCACATGACACCAGGCTTGCTTTGCTACTTCCTACTGAGTAATCTGCCCCCCAAAAGGAAAATGTGAAGTAGCGTGGCATTTGTGCAGAGGTGACTTTTTGCAGCCTACAGCTGCATTGTCCCTGTATATGAGACAATGCCAGCTCCCCCAGCCATTGCTTCAGTCAAGCAGGACAGTACACAGTTTGCAGCAGAAAGAGCATTTCTTCACATTATTGTTTTCCCTGGGAAAACAGCATGACCAGGATACTTACTGTTTTCCATCTCTGCACAGATATATCTGCCTCCACAAAGTGGCAATTCTGGTCCAGATCCAAGAGGTTTGGCCTGCAATGTAAACAGAAAGTGTCCCACAGCTTGAAGCATTTCACTTGGCTGCTCCCTCCCCCCTGCCACCACCAGAGACTTGATGGGGATTGAGTGCAGCCAGAGGTGAGGGAGGTCCATGGCATGCTGCCAGTGGCCATTTTCTCCTAAAAAGTTCAGAAATTCACCTGCCTGGATTTGCTGATACAAAGTAGGAAGACGAAAAAGCGGTGGAGAAAATCAAGCTAGACATGGCACTGATGACGGGAGACAGCAAAGAGCTGGGGCAAAGGGGCTCAGAAGCCAGGGAGGGATGATGCACAGCATCATTATGTGCCTGCATGACAGGCCTCCCCCCACAAAAGGCTGGAGACCACCCTCTCTGGAATTATCTCCCCCAACACGTATATCTTTAAGTGGTTTGAAACAGAACTGTTTTCAGCTAGGTTTCTGTTATACCAGAAATGTCTGTTCCGCAAACTACCCACTGCCTAGACCCTCTTCCTGGCAGGGCTTGGTGCTCACCATGGACCAGAGCCAACTTTTTTGAAGGCTTGTGTCTGTCTCCACGCTACGTTGCCAGGCTCTGTCTCAAAGCCACTGAACCAGACAAATCTGCACTTGTTCCTTGCTCCTCGACATTTCCTCTATTGAGCCGGCAGAGGCAGAGGCGAAAGGGATCAGCCACTGCAGCAGCAACTCCCACCAGGATGCGCCGTGGAGCCCTGTTTTGTAGCTGGGGTGTATGAACACTCCTGCTCCTCTTGATCCTGTCACTGGCAACCCAGTTGCAGACACAAAGAAGTATCTCAAGTATTTGGCAAACCTGAGTTGAATCTGTAAAAGATGTTATTTCTAGCCCTCCAAGAATGATGTGCAGACATCAGGTATAACTAAATGCTCCCCAGTGCCCAAGGTCAATGGCACCATGGACTATCTATGGCCAGCTGGCATTGTTAGGGTGATCACACAGCCACGCTTCTTCACTTCACCTCAGCCACTCCAGCCTGTCCTCTTTGGGAATTCTGGCATCCTGCTGAGAAAGCGATGCCTTGGGACAGCCTCTATCTCCTGGCTGATGCCTGGCAAGCAGGGGCATTTCTGCTGCTGTAGGATGACTTGACCTCTGAAGCGCCTCACCTTTCCCATCAGTCACTGAGTGCTCATGCTGTCCTCCTTCTCACCAGTTTTCGAAATAGAGAAGTGGAATACTTTAGCTGGAAAACAGCCTTTCTCCTTTTCCCTGAAGGTTTTCTTTATCTTTATGAAATGACTTTTTACAGCTGGTCCCACCTGTGGGGTGAATGGATACACTTATTTTTGTCCAAGGGGCAAACTAGAGTACCAAGAGCTGCTGGGGTTTGATTGTGCTTATTACACAGCACCAAACAATTTATCTTAGATGTGGCTGCTGCCAGGCCTGAGCTGCTCCCAGTCTGTAGGAAGGTGCCTTGGTAAATATAAAGCAGCACAAAAGAAAGATACTTGACCCCGCTGCAGGACTGGTTCAAGGATCCTGATGCTGGAAAAATTGCTTCTCCATCCTTTCCTTTCCCTTCCCTTCCGCTCTTCAAAGACCCAGAAACATTTTTCAGCCTTCTGGTTTTCAAATGGAAGACACATGTCCAAGAACATGTGTGCAGGTGTAATGTGAATGAAACTTTGTATAGAGATGCTTTCAGTGTTTGTTTAAGGCAGATGAACATGTTATCTCCTGGTGTTGAGGGTCCCTCTGTAGCCAGAGGAGGCTCTTTTGAAGATTGAAGGAAAACATGACCCAACCTGGGTGCTGTGGGGCTCTGAGGTGCTTTCCTCAGATCACCACAGGCATGTGGGACTGGATTGTGGAGTTATTCTGTGATTCTCATTAGCACAGGGCGGAAAGCTTTTTCTTTTTCTTCCCACCAGTTCCTCTGTTATATATAAGCCAAATGAATTTCTGTGTGACCCAATAGTTTGAACTAATTTTGAAAACACCATTTTTACTACTTTCAATGATGCTCCTTCAGTTACAAGAGGTTCTGTGTGTTTCCAGAAATGTCATCTGCCTTAGTCCTGCTACGTTCGCCTGTTGTTACCTGGAGTACTGCATTAAGGGATTTTGTTCCTTTTAATCGGTAATAGGAACAAAAAGCTCTGTCCTGCCAATATTTTGTGAAAGCAGGGTCCATAATTAAGACTATCTTTTAGCAGTAACTGAGTCCTGCTTCGCTCTGTTTCAGAGCCTCTGTGATCTAGTTGCCTAAGCCCTCTTTCCAAGAGTGATATCAACCTGTAGGAGCAATCTCAAGGAAAAATGCTTAATTCATAAAGACATGCGGCTACATACTTATCTCCAAAGGCATATACAGTCCTGCTGAGGTCAGCGGTGTTCCTCACGTGCATGAAATGAAGAGCCTACTTTAGTCCTTCACTGAACCAATGCCAGGGCAGAACTGCCATTCTAGTGCCATCAGTCAAAGTGAACATAACCTTATCATCTCAAGTAATGATTATCTGAAATAGCCCTTCAGTCTGCTGAAACACAAAAATTTAGCAGTAAAAATATCCCCTCTTTTAGAAAGGTCAAATGCACAAAAAAGACGTTTTTGAAGGAATGCTGGATGACCCCCAGAGCCTCTCACAGGCAATTTTCCTGCCCCTGAACTGCTTGAAGTTGTAATTGCCTCTTTGGGGAGGTGCTAGTAGCTGCCTGAGTGTGCAGTCCTAATTCAGCAACTTGGCACACGTGACTCTTCCGAATATGGGAGCAATTAGCAAAAAGTGATATGGTGAATGGTAGCGTAAGCATAAGATTCTGGACAGCATTCAGATGAGAAATCTAAACCAGAAGAGAGTGGAGCAGACAGAAATCCAAACAAGCTTTCACAGAAATAAAACATATTGGCTATACTTAGATAATGAGTCTAACATTAGAAGATTGAATTCAAAGTCACCATCGCTTTCCTAAAGCTCGTTGACTGAATGGGTTGTGGCAGACAGCACAAGTTCACAAAAACAGTTTGTGAGAAAAAATTATCAAAAAAAGCTTAGTTGAAGTAGCTTTAAAGACTTCTGGGAGGATTAAGTGAGCGCAGATCAGGCAAGGAGCACACTGATTCTTAGGGGAGAAGAAAAAATAATCTGTACTCTGGGCATTAGTTATTTATTTATGACTAAAGACTTGGGGACGCCCATAAGATCTAATTTCCTAGACAATTTTTGGTTATATTGTGCATATAGTGTTTTTTTTGGCAACCTGCAGGATGCCACAAAACATTAACAGTAGGTTTAAGACATCAACCAATAAGCAGTTTCTGTCTTGGGGACAGCAAGTCCCTAAGTCATTAAATCCTTCTCTTTTCAAACAGCTGCAAGCTGCATTTGTCCTAAATCATGTCTCCTCAGTCCAGCTATGTTTGCTTTAATAACTGGAAATTAGCTAATTGTAACCAGGATGGTATCATCTCCTGGGATCGTTAAACTTCAAATAGCTTTTGCCCTGTCAACAAGGTCCCCACTCTCTCCAGCAACCAAACACGGTGACTGGCCATGTCCACTGTGTCCTGGGTGGCCTCCTAACAGAGGCTGGGCTGGCCCACTGCTGAGGCAGCACATTGTATGACAACAGAGAAGGGAAAGAAAGAGGGATGGAAATTGAGAAGATACACAAAAGGGAGAAGGGCTTATACAATAAAGTAGAAGGTAAACATAGTGACTAGAAAAGCAAGATGAGGCACAAGCAGCTGATGGATGAATTAGCAAGGGATAACTAATTAGTGGGCAAATCCAGAGGGCAATGAAATTAAATAGTTAATTATGTAATGGAGCAAACAAACAGCAAATTAATTAAACGTGTGTGGATCTACCAGATGCTCTGATTATTTAAGACAAAACATGGTTAGTGAAACTATTTATTCCCTGGTATTTCAATTATTCATGGTATCTCTGGCCATGGAGATTACAGCCTGTTTAAATGCAAGGTCCAACCACGTGCATCTAAAAAGCATTTATCATGGTAGTTGAAGGGAGATGAGCGGGACATTGAGGAAAGTGGTAGGGACCACAGCTGTTCTGAATAAAATGCCTTCAAAGAAGTATAACAACCTAATATATTGCTTTCTTTTTAATTTTCTTTTTTTTTTAATTTTTTTTAATGTATTGAATAATCTGTTTGAATTGTTATAGCTAAGAATAGAATTTGAAAGCATTAGGCTTTTGCTGCCCCTAACAATGGAAGCTCAGCTGTGTCTGAAGCAAGGTAATTCATATAGATACAATTGCTTATTCTTTGGTTAACTTCAAACTTCTGGAGGAAGCCAGGATTTTTGAAAAAATGAATGATTAACAAACTCCAATAATTTCTAATGCTTAAAAAAAATCAATTTCTGCTTACCTGTAGATTAAAATCTTGATAAATCCATTGTCTTTACTGTCTGAAATTATTTTGGGTTACTTTGCAACTCCAGTTTTCAAATATGGCAACGTCCTCCTACAGTCTGATCAGCTTGCATTGCCTTCCTATTTTTTTTTTCTGTAAATATTTCCAATTTCCTCTCTCTTAAGAAGATTTTGATCTCAGATGTAATGGAATTAAATTGAAGTCATTCCTTTTCTCCCATTAAATGTTCCCAATGAACACAATCAACCAATGTGATCATTCTTGGAAATATTTATATGGGTTATGAAAATTTTAGTTGCACGAGTAACACAGACTGAATACTTTGTAGACTCAGCCAGGTGCTCCTCACTGCATTTGAAAGTGGTTTTCTGGGTTGGGAGGTCATGGGCAGCAGTTGACTGTATTTGGAAAGTTATAGCAAATGTAGCATTGCATGTATCATTCATTTATTCTCATCACCTGTGCATAAATGTCTCCCTCACCTAATACTTCAGAGCACTACAGGACACATTTATTGTCTTAAATGTGAGTGATGCAGCAGAATAAGGGCTTAAATAAACCACAGGTACGAAAAATTCCAACTGGCAACTTCAAACTAAACACCATGAAGCATAAAAAGAAAGACACTTGTCGGAGCTGGAAGGAGCAATTTGATTAAATCATTGCTTCAACCCAGACATGTTGGGCCTAATTCTCCTCTCCCACCAGATGACTCACATAAAGCGTGGGCAATTGCACTGCTACAAGACTAGCGTGGTGGCGCTTGGACTCTGGAGCTCTGATTATGCCTGTCTGACACCACAGAGCTAAAATGTGCAGCTGAACAGATTTATGATGCTACACTCGTCTGAGGTGAATGGCTGCTCCTACTCATGGTCTGGGATCACAAAAGTAAAGCGGAGAGAACTTTAGTAGCCAATATTGACCTAGTGTTGAAAGCAACAAAACCTGCCCAAACTGCTGGTGAGGCAGATGAAAAGATGGAGCTTTTTTTAACTGTGTTTTTCTTGGTGCCAGTTGCCAGGGAGGAGCCAGTGTGGCATGTATGTAAAATACTGCAGTTGAAAGCTCTGATGCCATCAAATTTTATGACCCCAGCTCTGCTTTCTGCCACTTCTGATGTGCATCCCCACCTAGAATCCCCTCCTGGCAATGGTCTCTCATCGCTTGCAGCAGGGTACGGCAAGATAATCTGCAGAGCAAAACCTCCTGCCTGCATTTCTCTCTCTTATTTTGGCTCCCTTAGGGAAGAGAAGGTATGGCGGCAGCTGCATTATGCATGCCAAGTACATGCCTCCAGCAAGTAGGCTGGAGAGCTGCATCCTCCTCAAGGACATTTTTTAAAGACCATGGCAAAGGAGGATGATCAGCACACCAGCCCTTGCCAGCCCCAGCACACAGCAGTGGCCATCTGGAGAATGCAGATGATGCAGTGCTGCCTACATGAGCAGCATGCCCAGTAAATGTAGGAAAAGAGGGATTTTCAAAAGTGTGAAATGCACCAGTGCCCTACTGTTAACTTATTTGAAAAACATCAGCATGAATAGTTAGCATTACTTCGAGTACTACTGAGAAAAGCATTAAATATTGAGCAGATCTATGTTAGTGAAAGCCACATGATCCATTTTGTTCTTATGTTGATATTATTGCAGTTACAAGAGACAATTTGCAAATGCCTGGCTGTTTCATGAAAGCCAATGTATTTGGATTCACAGCAGGTACTAATTTTGTGTGTATATGCTGAGCTGTGCATGGCATTAACCTGTTTTTAATTACACCTGCATGTCAGGCTCAAAATGTGTCTGTGAGCAAGAAAGATGAAAGGTAGGCAGAACAAAATGTCATGTATTTCCCATCACCTTTCACTGGCTGGCTGCCCACAGAAGTAAGAGGAAATTCCCTTCTTCTATAGTGAAAAAGTAAAGATTTACTAAGCTTTGCACTGCCAACAACAAGGTGTAATCACCACTTCCTTAAGGAAACATGAATGTGCTAACAGGGGTGAGCAGGGGAGCTCCAAATAGCTTTCCACACCTTCCCTACTACTGATCTGTAAAAGGCCACAAGTTCGCTGTTGCTTTGTTATATCTTACTTGCATTGAAATGTGTACATTAGTTAACTTAATATCCCAACTTCACTGTAAAACAAAATATGTGAAAGCAGGGGTGACCCGGGATTTTTTGGTGGCTGGAATAACAAAGAAGTTAAACAACACTTCTTCCTTCTACTATTTCACCCAAGCATAGCAAAAGAATTAAAAAAAAGAAAAAAAAAAAAAAGAAAATTCTAACTACAGCTAGAGATGGCCACAGCACTAGAAATACTGCACAGAGTGATTCAAGGGCTGCTAGACAGTCAGAAGAAATGTTTTCCCTGAGGTACTTCTCTCAGAATGAAAAGCAGTTGTACCTCCAAGCCACTCCTTCAATTTATTCCTGTCATTTGAAATCATTTCTTTTTCTAATTGCATTAAAAATTGTGCACTGTAAAAGCTGTAATGTGTGCCAATTATGTGTATGGGCAGTCAGTATATGAAATGCAAGAACAGGGGAAGAACAACTGCTTTTGTTATTCTGGAATCCAGTCAGACTTCAAGTGTTACCTCAGCCACTTTGCCTCAGAAAAAAGCACTTGCAAATCAGTAACAGTACATTCTGATTTAAAAGATAAAGAAGGAATTTACTAGTTCCTTCTATTTTAGTATAAATGAAAGCTGTTGAAATGTTTTGATCCTATTGCGTGTTCCTACAGTATTTCTTGGGACTTCAGGGTCCTTCAGTAGAATCCACACAAATTAACCAGTGACAAAAAGTACCCATGAAATCTGGCAGCCCAGAACATGGGACTTCAGTTCATGTGCAGGTAACCTGAAGCCCCTGGTGCTGGTAACCTGGCCTGTGCCCTTCTCAGTCCAGGCTGATGCAGGAGAGCATCCCTATTTTGTTCCTGGGGTAGTCACTCTTCTGGCAGTCCCAGGGGCTGGGGGATGCTCCCTGGTGCCTGCCAGTCAGGGGGGAAGAAGGGATTAATGCCAATGCATCTCACCACTTAATATGTGTCCAATTTTTAATGAGCTTAGTCAGAGTCCTTGAAGACTGTAATCCTGAATTTCTGCTTTCCTCAGTCAGGCAGCGCGATTGGCAGAACTGTGGTTGGAGCTGCCGTGGCACCATCTTTGATCTCCTGGAGTGTGATATGAAAAAAAAAGACTCTTTTGCAGTAAAGGGAAGGGGCTTTCAGAATAGTTCAGCCTTGAAGTAAGAGAAAACAAAATAAACCAGAAATGAGGCTGAGATCCAAAGACTCCCGAATGCCTCTGCCCCCAAGGTTTCCCTCCTTTGTAGCCCCATGATCCAAATATTCCCAGGATTTTTTGCATGCTTTTTCAATTTATGCCACCAGCTGTAATTTCAGTATCACGGCAACCAGGCAAAATCTCACCACTTTCAGCAGCACCCTGCCAGGTTCTACTCTTTATGAGCCCTGAAGTTTACGGAGGTGGTATCTTTACCTCCGTCTGCTGCTCCTTTGCAGATGCATTTGCTTCTGAAGGTTAAAAGTGCATTGCTATTTTTAAAGTTTACCCTATTTACATGTTTCATCTGTCAGTGGATGTAAGTCTCACATAATACTTTTTTTTTTCTTTTAGTTAAACCACAATTTTCATACAGCACTTTCTTTGTTACCTGAACACACTTTTTGTGCACTTTTGTTCAGGCAGCAGGAATCCAGACAAACAAGTGTTAATTCCCCATGATGTTTTCCAGCTGACAGGCCTAATTGATTTGATTTCCACTGTTTTCACAAGTGACCCCCCTCAACCCATCATCACCACTTCTTTTGATACCTGAGCTTTACTTTCTACTCTCACATTCCACTTCAACAAGTAATAAAAAGCTTATTAGGAAGGAAGGAACTCATTACTTGTTTTCTAAACTATGCTGCATGTGCAGCAGATTCAAAGAGTTATAGCCCTGTATTATTAATCAATACAAAACATTTACTTCTATTAGGTTAACAGCATCTTTTATCATCAGACTGAAGTTAGGAACCTGCTTCTCTATGTTCTGCTACCCACGCTCCAGCTAGGCTAGACAGAGATAAAAGACAGCTGAGTAATATTTTCCTGAGATTCCTGATGATGCACACAGATGGCCTGTAACAAATGAAATATGCAAGGTGACAGCTGGAGTTCTCCTCACTCCAAGTTCAACTTTTACGGCTTAGAGTATTTCAGACCTTGTATCAGAGCTTCATGGTAGTGAGAGAGAGTTATTTTCTTATCTGTAACAGGATTTGTGAACCTTTGCCTACCATGGGCATTAATGGTTGCAACTGGAAGTAGTCTGTATTGAAGCACTATACTTCTTCCTTATTTCATTGAAAATCAGCTGGGGAAAAAATGCATTAAAAAGAGCAAGAAAGGCTATGCAGGGCTTAAAATCTAAAAAGAAGCACTGAAGAAGTTTGTTATCTGCATGAAATGAAATACAAGAGTAAAGAATCCCAATAATGATTTTAGCATATATAAAAACTAGCAAACAAACAAAATTCAATACATATTAAGTTGAGTGAAAGATTACATGTTGGTAGCACAGAAAAAAAAGTCCTTTGGAATAAAGTAAAACCAGATTTGTATACAGTGCTTGAAAGAAACAAATACATTTGTTCTGGCCTATTAATATGTCTTCTCTGAGACAGCCTTATCAGATCACAGTCCAGCTGGTGACTGTGTCCATCAAATTCACTTTTGCTAATGTATTAAATAATCTGACCATAATGCCTGTCTGTGGATCATAGTCTGGTGAGCAGGAATTCATCCATTTTGAAATGAACATAGTTTTAAACAAATAACTCCTAGACTTCATAACCCTCGGTGTCTTAGCTTACTGGCAAATCATCTTAAAACAAACCAACTATCTATCTTCTGCAAGAAGACTGAGTCAAAAAGTGACATAGCTCTGTTTAACTGCAAAACAGTACTTGTAAAGCAGAGGTTCTTTAACTGCTTACGTGCCTGCCTGAGAGCAGCTCACTCGTGCCAATATCAATGTCCTCAGGAAGCTGCAGTTGCAGAGAGAGAAAGATAAAAAACCCAAGCCAAAACAAAAAAAACAAGCTGCCACCTGGGAACTGTCATCCTTCCATGAAACTGATGCATCGCTCCACCAGGGAAAGGGTGGCCATGGACAGTGGCTCTGCAGGAGATTGCTCTGCTGTGCAGATGCCCCACTTCTAAGAAATGCAGGGCACTTTCTTCAGATTCCAGGAGAGAATAGTGCAGTGGTCTTCCCTGGCCAAAAGTGGTGCCAGGTAACCCAGGGGTATGGGACTGGGTACCCCACAGCCCTAAGACAAATTAGGCCTCAGACCCAGAGCTGCTGGTTGCACTACCAGTAAGAACAAAGAACTGGTACCTCATTAGGAGGTGTGAGATGAAGAGGAGACGAGAAAATAACACCTTTGAGAAGATATTGTGGGAGCCAAGTGGGATCATAAATTATGACACACAGATGCTGAACCAAATAGATTTGGTGGCTCTGAGCAACTGCTGAACAGCACATGACCCTAGCACCATGCATGTCATGTCTTCAGAGTCAGATTGGAAGGAATCTCAAAGTTTCCAGATTTGTCTTTCTTGAGCTGTACTAAAGTTTTTACATAGGTGTGTATCAGTTATGCAGCTTCACCCAGTTACACAGTTTTTAAATAAATCAATACATTCTGTATGTATATAAAAGATACTGTATTTCTATATATAAACCTAAGTCATTTCCTGTTGATATGGAAATTATGGCTATTGTCTGCTTTGTGAAAAAAGAAAAAAAAAAAAAAGGATATGCTCCACTTTTTCCATTTATTGTCCAGAGCATACCATCGTATCAAACGGTTTCTGATTGAAAACAGCCTCTTAATGCATTACAAGTAAAAATAGCCCGTTATTGTGCAATATATGATATACCCTTTTCTCTTCAAGGCAAAGCAGTGCTTGCAAATATGTCTAGACAGCGTGATGGAAAAGCACAAATTAGCCTTTAACTATTGCCACCCACTTATCAGACAAACCTAGAACAAAATTTAAGATATTTCAGTCTCAACTCTTTGCACGACATCTGTAAGCGGGAGTGTCTCTCGCAGACACCAAAGCTTTGCTGCTTACCACAGAGCAGGAGTATCAAAAACTTTGCTACAAAAAGCATGACTAACATACCTTCATGGCCTGATGAGAATCGCCAAGTGACTGAGGTATGCCAGTGTTTCTTGTAAAGCAGTGCCATGTCCCATGCATGGACAGTGTTAACAAGTCTTTTTCCCGTGCTGCAGATGAATTAGTCACCTGCCGATGTTCAGACATCATAAGAATTCAGAATCTTTTTGCCACATTTTGGAGGAATGCTTTTAAGTCCTGACTTCATCCTTCTACCCTGCACCTGACCATTTTTAAAGAAGTTTCTTAACTCCCTGCACTTGTGTCTGGTAATGAAGTTGACTTTGACATGGTTTGCTTTGCAAAAAGATCATTTTCCTCCTTTGGCACACCTCCTTGCTACCTTGTCATGGCAGAAAATCAACTTAACTTGTACTCGTGCTGAACAGTCTCAGGATGCAATGTACATCTTGGATAACAGCATTTTCTTCCCACCTCTAGACAATAATGACAGGGTAAAAATGGTAATGGAAAGAAAGAACAGCAGAAGGACAAAAGAAATCAGTTGTTGAACCAAGAGTTTTTATCTGATGTCGTTTATTTCACACTTGCAAAGTACTTTGTATTTATTATTCAGAAAGTGTTAGTCTTTCCTGTGATGTAAAGAGAAATGGTGAATCAACAAAGAAATTGGTGATTTTTTATAAATGGCATGCTGTATGATGTTTATATAGTTTACAAGCACTTGCATGTTTTCATCTGTATGTATAGGGTTGGTGTGCAGGAAAAGTGATTGACTCTGGTCCCAGAGAAGTTACAGAAACCTTGTCACATTTTCTTGCCTGAATGCTCAGACACTGTGGTGGTGAAAGCCAGGCATGGGCTAGGATGTACAAGCTCT
This sequence comes from Psittacus erithacus, assembly GCA_009867235.2. Classification (NCBI taxonomy): domain Eukaryota; kingdom Metazoa; phylum Chordata; class Aves; order Psittaciformes; family Psittacidae; genus Psittacus; species Psittacus erithacus. Next base: position 76,838 of record WYDI02022979.1, read on the forward strand.
GTGCGGGAGTGGGTACTGGAATAACATACTGCCACCCACCTTAGACCCTTTGCTTTATTGTTTTGTCTTCTTCATCTACACAGACTTATCCCTGGGCAGGTGGATGGACAGGTAGCAATGCTAAACTATGTTTTAGACAAACAAGCACCAATGAATGAGTTAGTCAGGAAGATGGATTTGTTTGGGTGAAAGAACCCAATAAATTTCCAGTCATCTGTAGCCTATGAGTCAGCACAGACTAAACTCGCATTTCCCACTGAAGGAAAGCCTCTTATATATACATATATGTGCACACACCCCCCCCATACATAAGCATATATATGCACAGATGAGAGGTTAACCTAAACGGGGCCATTTTCCTTTCATTTTGGAAAGTCAATATAAAGTTTCTTCTAATAGAGGGAAACAAGGCAAATGGCACATACAAAGCAACCATCTCCTCCCATACAATCAAAATGCTGATGGGCTTTGCAGACATCACAGTAGCTTTGATATTGATGCCCCTGTAAATTGAGCCAAGAGGCTGTTCACTATGCACCAGAAATGCACTTGTGTTTTTGCTCTGAATTCACCTATTTGTGTAAGAGAGGTTGCAGCTGTGCCTTTGCTGCTGGAACAAGCAGAAAATCAACCCAGGAATAATCTGCAAGACAATCATCTGGAGGAGGCACTTTCCAGTCGAGTTTTGAAGTTACATGCTTTCTGCCAATGTGCTTTGGATTTGCTCTGCTATTTTTAAAACTGTAAGAAATGTCCAAGCTTCTACACAGCCCTCCCCCTTATGTTTGGTGCATTTATCGTGGTTGGCATCCTGTCTGAGGCAGGAGATCAGTCAGGAAGTTAACCAGGGGTCCAGATGCTGCTCTTGGAAATGCTCATGCCAGAGCCAGGCTTCCACGCATTTCAGCTGCCAAATTCCCTCCACACAAATGTCCATGGTTTCTGGCTCTCACACTGGGATAGTTAGAGGAAAAGCCTGAAGAAGAATGTTTCCTACTCTACAATTAACAGGGAGGAGCAGTGCCAGGGGAGTAATACTGCTGACATACACTGGCATGCTTTGCATTACAAGTTACTGCTTTCCAGCCAGAGAAAGTTCTTGTTTGACAATGAAGATACACACACATGATAGTACAGGCAGCACACTTGGCAAGCTATGCCCTGAGAAAGGGAATTTGGTTAGGCTGCTTTCCACTTACAGGTAACACGGAGATATAGATGCCTACACACATTTATATGTTAGATAAATACTGCAATCCTTACCTGCCCCCCCTTCCCAGCAAAGACACTAATCTTACAATAACTGCTTCCAATGTAGACAATGGTTGCTACCAATCTAGCAATTTCTTTTCTTTCCAGCTCCTGAAATCCCATCCTGTGGAAAGCTAGGACTGTATTTCAGACTCTGTATGATATCAGAAAACTTCACATGCTAGGAATGTGTTTTATTCTAAATGGGGCCTGCTTCAGCATAGACCTGGCTGTGAGGTTCTTGCTGACGCTCTTGCCATGAGGAGGGTGCCTGACTTTCACTGAAAGTCTAGCTCTGTAGGAACTTAAAGGGCTTTTCTTCAGTCACAGTGCTTGAAGGCTGTGGCTGCTTTTGGTGAACAGACATTATGCTACCTACTCATAGCAGGAAAAAAACCCCAACAACTTAAAAGCCAGATCTGAGCAGGTGTGCATTACCCCCATCATGATTTCAAGCCCTATTTCAAGCCATGTTTATCATCATGCTTCAAATAATTTGTCCCCTGACATGAAAGTATCTGAGACTGCAGGATCTATGACCACCATTAGAAGAATAGGACATCATTTTTTTGAGCCAAACCTAAGAGCCACCAGAGCACGCACATGCACGTGCCCCTTTTAGGAGAAGAAAGTGTGAGATTTCAAATCCACAGTCACATTAGTACTTTCCAGGACTAAACACTGGAGTTTTTTTCTTCCAATTTTAAAATAACTTCCTGAGATCTCTATTGCAGCTGTTGACCACAAGCCCTTGTAAGATGATGTGGGTAGTAGACCCTTCCAGATCCAGTTGTTGTCTGAGGTCTGATTTTCTTTCACAGGTCTCTTTCAGATCCCCGTGGGCTGTCTAGTTTGTTAGTTCTGAGCTGTGCTAGAGCTACATTTCAAATTAGAGCTAATGGGCATCCTAATAATTAAAAAAGAAAAATGTTATTCAGTCTAACATGGATTCTTTTACCACAGAAGTGATAACAGCAAATATGACAGCTGTAATCACAAAACAAATTGCTTCCAAAAGTTTCAGGTAGCTAAAAACGTAGCAGAGAGGAGAAGGAGGTAGGATTTAGGGCAAAAGCTGGAATTCAACCTTAAGTATAACAATAAGTATCTACACTTCCTGTCATAAAGATCTTTTCATCAAAACTATGTGTGCTAAAATCTCTGGTGCACAGAGCAAACACTATTTTAACTGGCCTATTTAGGGCTCATTTTGTTCAGTGTACCAATTGCTAAGACGTGGTGGCAGGACTCACTTTTTGCTCATATGTTTATATGAGGAGGCAGCAGTTCTCACAAATGCCAGTAAAGGCTAGGGCATTTCATCCAAGATTTTATCTTTTGTTTAGTGGTATTTTGGCTTCAGTTTTACTACCCTGCTGACAAAGACATTTGAGCATTTTTACTGATTCAGAAAACCGGGCATTAAGACTCATCTTTATAGTTCACCAAAAAGTATATGTTTCAAAATGTAAAACTCTGCATATAGCTTTTAAACTTTATATGGTGAACACTGTGTGCTGTAAAATGAGGGGTTTTTTTATCAGTAATGGAAGCTCTATTTTATAGAAAACAGTACCTTTAATTCTGCTTGCTAAGAGCAAATGAACAAAATCAGACCCACTCTATGAAAAAGGAGGAGTTGGTCACCATAATAAAAGTACAAATTTTTCATATCCTCTGTTTTCACAAGACCTACTCTTTCCTAACTCATGGGTTTTACAATACAGTCATATGTTAACAGAGGAATGATTCTGCACACTTTAATGCAGCTGGAATGAAAAATTATTACAGGGAGAAACAGGAATGAATGAGGGACAACTTGAAAAATAGTTTTTTCCTCTTCTTCGTTATAGTGCTTGCATACTACCTGGAAGGAACTCAAGAAGTTAGCCATGGTAGCATCAGCTACATCCTTGTCCTTCCTCACTACTGTTCTCCAGAATTTCTCCAGGCAATCCATTGCAGGGCTCCATAATCTTACCTTCACAAAGGTTGGGTTTTTTTCCTTGCTGTCTAACGAGAATCTTTCCTATTCCAGTTTAAGCCTCTCCCTACCTCTGCAGCTCACCACAGGCTAACACTGACATATTTCCTGCTATTTGCAGTAACCCTTTAGATACTTAAAGATATTAGATACTTAAATTCTCAGTATCCTCTCCCGTCTTTTGTTTCCAGTAAGCAAATGCAGTTTGTCCAGTCTTCCCCCCACATGTAATGTTTCTTGTAGCTGTGGTGATTGCTACAATGCTCCCAGATTATCTGTATCTTTCTTATGTGCTGTAACCAAACTAACCCAATGGGGCCAGGTTTATAGACGGTCAAAATACCAGTGTCACCTAGTATCTTCTGGCCCTTGAATTCTTTTGTAACACTGGTATTTGGCACATCACAGACCCCAGACAGTATAACCTGCATATAGCATCTGCATGACCCCAGACATGGCACCCCTTCAAAGGGAACTGTAGACCTCTTGCCTCTGCCTTTTATAATGATTATGTTGCAAGTAAAGTAGTATATGCAATTAGACCAGAGAGCCATAACAACACAGAGCTGGCATGGGAAGGGATGGGCTGCCAAAGTACTGACCCAACATGCTGGAAGGATTTTTTCAGCCCTTGCTGGTGCTACTGATGCTCAGGCAGATAAATTTAAGGCTAGCTTAGAACTTTTCTTCCTGAGCAGTACTCACTCCCATGAAGTATGGATGTATTTTGGGAGGGAGAAAGATACTTTGAGAAGTACCTCCCTCCTTTTCCCTTGGGCTATGCTAGCAGCCTTCCAGCTCACCCCAGCCCTTCCCCAGATGGCAGTTTTCATTCCTGCTGCGCAAACCTACCAGCACTCCCCCTCAAAGCCCCAACTCTGCTGTCGGAAAAGAAGTCGAAGCCAATATTTTCCTCTCAGGATAATAGAGAAAAGAAGAGCACTTCGCCTTGCATTTAAACTCTCCAAAATAAGGGCTAAATAAGCTTGAAAGAGACTGCCTGTTGCGTGCATGTCCACCTGGGAGCAGGGAGTTGGTGGGGGGAGGTTTGACCAACATAAGTGCGCACCTCCCTTCCTCACCTAACCTGTCAAGTCACTCCTGAAGATCATTCCATACCCCGCTCCCCATCGGGATGGCATTCTCTTGCAAAGGAGTGATCACATTACCCAGGCCCCTTGTGTAATTCTGGTTCCCAGCAATTGTTTTCTGGTGACCTTTTATTGTTAACAATTAGTGCTGGAGCACAACTGGTGTAAGCATATTTTATATCCTCCTCAAGCAAACAAAAAAGCTGGGTGGGCACGGGCTTGTTTCCTGGTTCACACCCATGACTCTTTTGTGTCTCAGATCTCCTCCCACCGTGTGTCATAGTCAGCAAACCCACTCCCTTACCTTTTGGCTCGCAGATAGCGTGACATCTTCAAGGGATGCGTAGGCATGCTCTGTGTATCCCATTCTCCTCTCACATCCTATAAGAACTCTGCCTCTCCCTGATACTCAGTCTTTCCTTATCCATGAGGCCAGAAATGTAAATCTCTGTGCAGCAGAGTGTAGAGTGCAAGTATGAAGGACGGTTTCTATTTATTTAAATGTACAGGCTATAAACACCGCCCTCTAGCACTATGCTTTGGGTGCTTGTGTATACTTCTGTACAGTAAATATCCTAAGAGCCGGTTCCCTCTTCTCAACCCCAGTAATATACACATGCCCCTGGAGACACAAACATCAGCAGTCTGCTAATCATCACATACAATAACATAGATTTTCTTTTCTTCCCTCACTTTATTATGTCTGGGGAGAAAAGGCACAGTTGGCCGCCTGCTACAAAACGGACAGTGCTACAGACCTATGGCAGACCAAGAATATGCCAGGTTCCTGAACTGAGGACCCTTCTCAGAGGTACAGCACTTTGCCAGTAAATCTGTCTTTCCTGTGGGGGAGAAAGGAAGTTGGGGAGGCAAAAGAACAGGGGAAGACACTCCAATCTAATTTTGCTTTCTGCAATATGGCACATGTGTATGACAGGGTGTGTGTGGGGGGGGTGGAGGGGAACACGCTACATTAATCAAATTGTGATCCTTTTAGGGTACAATAGGCGATTCAAACCAACTTGAATTCATCCTGAAGCCTGCTGGCTGCTAACATGTAACTCATGCTTTCTGTGTATAGCTTTACTTAACAGGTTTGTGCCTTGACTGATGAAGCCATCTCTCTGCTAGTGCCCTAATTCCAGACCTTTTGGGAAGGAGCCTGGCTGCAGCTCGCCGCATGGCCCTCCCCCTGCAGGCTCCTTATGGCCACCCTGCAGGTTCCTCCCACTGCCTGCGCTGTGCTTGGGAAGAGTGTGAGAAAGTATTCCTCCCTCGAATCTGCTTTAGGAGAGCTCTGCTTTGCAATGACATTTAAGGACAGATATTCTGGGGCTCTTCTCATTTTACCTAAAACATTTGAAAGCCACTTCCTTGGTGGTCTTCATGCCGACCCCTTGGTGGCATGTAACTTGATCTTGCCATACCCACTGGCTGTGGGGAGAGGCACACATTTCACCGGTAAAATCAGGGTTAAACTAAACATTGAACTGTCCAAGAACTGACTTCCTCGACAGCTCTGATTCAGGCTCCCAAAAATGCTCTGCACGGTGAATCATGCTTCCTTCTGGAAATGACAGAACTTCCTCATCATGGTGTTCTAACTTGCCCTCTCCTCGTCTCCGGTGCTATCAGGAAAGGATTCAATTGCATACCACATTTTTTCCGTGGTCGGCAGGGGAATGCATCCTTTTTGAAGAGGAAGAATTTCTGAGTCAAAGGATGACAAACCGAAAATTAGTACCAGCTACAGAAATAAATGACAAAGAACAACACACAGCCCCATAGGGGTGGCCAGTGGGTGTATATTGGATAATTGCCTTTCTGGCAACTTCAGTTGACTAACTATTACAAGGCGAACTTGTTTTTCAGCACTGCAAGTAGTAATAAAGTTGAAAACACTAGTATTAGTCTATCTTTCTTTGCCTGCAAATCAGGTAAGGCGGTGCTGTGCATGAAAGGATCGTGTGTCCAGCCCAGCTTTGAAGGACCATGGCATTTGCCATCTGCAAAGAAAGGGCGTGGGGAGGAGGAAGAAAAAGGGCAGCGCTTCTGGTGGCTTGCTCCAATCAGGCTTGCACAGCAGACTGGTTCACAGCCATTGCGATGACAGCAATCTACAGAGACAGTTTGCTGCACAGAACTTTAAAATCAAAACAACAACTCCCTTCTTCCTCCCCTATGCCCCGCAAACCCCTTTGATTTAGTGAACACCACATAGTTTGGATAAATACCTTACCATATGGTAAATGATGACTTGCACTGGAAATCACATTTTTAGCAGCTCTTTTTGTTTCTTTGTATACAAATTTTTAACTCCCTCAGAGCCCCAGATACACAGGCTGACTGGTCATTATTAATTGCCATGCTTTGGGCATTCCTGGGATGAAATCCTGTTCCAACCCAGATCAATAGCAAAATCCCACAGGAACAGATTGTCAACCTCATTTAGGCATAATGTAATGGGAGGGGTTGGACATCAAAAACTGGAGAGTGGTTGAAAGGAAATATAGAGGCAATTACTGTGACTTCCTTAGAGCAAACTTACCTTCCTTACCTAGCCATATTCCATAGTCAGCAAAACAGTATGTACTTGACAGGAGAGAGGAGTAAATAATACTAAAATCTGTACCATGTAATGCATTTTATCTAGATGAAACTCACTTTTTCAAGACTGATTTAGGAACACTCATTGCTGTTGAGAATTAAGTTTGTATTCCCGCTTTTTACACCGTCCCTCAGAAATGGTATGATTTCCATATTGCCATTTCATTTCTTTGACATGGTTTGACTTGCTGCCTATAGAGGTGAGCATAAAGAAAAGAAACCAAATAAATGCTTGGTCCACCTTACCCAGTTTTGGGTTCCCTGCTGCACAAAGTAGGTTTAATGCACACCGAAGGTGGCAGTCCGGGAACACAGAAGTGGAAGAAAACTTCTGAACCACATAGCCCAGCCACAGGCAGAGCTGATGTAGAGTCCTCTTCATAAATGGGTCAAGTTCTACCCTGAAATGAAGATGTTTTGCTGTTTCTTGAAAGATTACCCCAAATCTTACTTCTCTAAGTTATCTTTTTCTGATTTCCTCCACAAGCTGCTTTGTGGCCAGAACAGTATTTGTGGTGTCTGTTTTAACTAAAAACCTGCTAGTAACATCAATCCATTACATAAATTTAATGATTCTGGGTAGCAGCTGATTCAATCACAGGAGTAATATTCCTTAAAGCGACTAACAGTCCTTAAAATGCCTATATGGGCCATGCAAAAATTCCTGTACTGGAATAGCATACATAATGAAAGTTAGCTGCTTATTTGTGACCCTGAAACCATGAACATTTAGCAGACTGATCTGGAGCTGCAAAGCATGGGGGGTAGGTATTGAATCCCAAGGACAGATAATACTCAGCAGTTTTGCAATCAGAGAGGACCTTGCCAATTTGCTGATTCATTTCCTTTGGTCCCTCAGATGTAAAAATGAGAGGTCTAATCCCACTGCCACTGTACAGGGTATGCCTCATCGATGGTGTCCAAACCAAAGTAGTCTGAATCTAATGGGAAAATCCACACATCAAAAGTATGTACACTCATGGAATAGTAATTGAAACAACACTCAGAAAGATTTGGTTTTTTAATTTTGTTGGTTTGAAAACTAGTCTAAATGCAGAAAGGCTTATTTTAAACCACAGAGAGAGCGCTGTGGGAATTAGAAATTATCTATTTTCAGCAGCAATGCTTGTTGCATTTTTTATTCATCTGTCTTTCAGATGAGGGGTTGAGCCCAATTTTTGTACAGCTGTTAGCAAATCTCCCCTTGACTGCAGTGGAAGAGGCTGATTGTTCAAGTTTGGATGATACTTCAGATGTCTTCTGTCACACGATAAGCACATGAATAAGAACTTGTTCAAGTCAGGTAGGCTGCAGCACAAGACCAAAGACTTGTTCCCAAGAGAGGGAAGACTCAGTTTACAGGAGAGTGCAAGGCTTACGTTGACAGGAGTGGCACAGCAGGGTGCAAGGGGCACTTTGATTTGGGGACAATGCAACAGAGCAGTAACAGCTCCTGTCACTGTGGTTGTAACCCAAGATGAAGACCTGCAGGCAGCAGCGGTGGCCAGAAGGAGCTTTGGGGTTGGGAAAGTGCTGGCCGGAGTGGGGAGTGGAGGACACACACCCAGCACCAAAATGTCTCCTTATAACTCTGATGGGTCATATAAAAATGTTCTGTGTTTGGGTAATGCTTGCTTGGTTATACAACATACAGTACTTATCAATAGTGACATTCATTAATGTAACTGCATACAGTGATTATGGATTTAGAGGGCCTGTTTGCTCCCACCTCCCTTAACATCTGTGAATACCACAGCAAGTAGAAAAATACCATAAAAATTCACAGAAAGCCTTTTCTCAAAGTCCTACCCTGGAAAAGAAAAAATTCAGCTGCTCTGTGAACTGCTTAAGAAGCAGTGAGCTATCTTCAGCAAAACTGTTGAAATCAGAATCAAAAAACTTTTCCATCGCTTATAGTGAACAAACTGGTCTCTCTCTCTTCTACAGATCCAGATGTGTACGAACACATAACCACAGTTATAAGCTCTTTTTTTCAAACAACTCCCCCCTTTTCTCCTCCTGTCGTCTCCACATGCACACTTTCAGGCTCTTTGCTCTTCTGCTGACAGATGCACTGACTCTGACCTTGCACACACACAGATGTAAAATGTCATGCAAACCCAGGCCCGTCGGGGCTGCTCAGTGCCCAGCCAGTTGCTGCCACAGAAGGAGGCTCAGAGAAGAAGCTGCCTCCAAACCACAGCTTCTCCTAGCTATCAGTGTGCTGCTGACTTCTTGACCGTGGACTCATCCACTGCAATCCCATGAGACCCCAACAGCTACACAGGGCTGGAGCAGGTCATCACACGGCTAAAATGCCTTCAGAAGGTTGCAGCATGTAGGACTTCACCAAATGAATCAGATCCTAAGAGCCGAGCAACTCTGCCAACCATGTGCAAATGGAAGAAAAGGGATGGAGAAAGTTTTGTTGATTTCTTTTTTTTTTTTTTTTTACAGTGATTAATTCTGAGTCCAAAAAAAGGGCAGAACTTAAAAAGATAAAGCTAGCTGGATAGGAGCTGGAGCTCACAAGACACCGTGTTGTTCTCACTGTAGAAAGATGGTTGTGAGGAAATCAGAGAAAGGAGTGACAAGTGGGTGGTGATAGTCTTCACTGCAAGAGTAAGGGTGTCCAAATTGTGGCACAGAGAGACATGAAGAAAAGAGAATGGAGTTGTGGAGAAAGGTAAGTAAGAGCTGATGAATGGTTCTGGAGGAACTGAGCAGCACAAGAGAGTACCACTAGCACCCATTATGCTATTGCGTATGTGTTGCTGGAGAGGAAAGTGGGGACCTAAGTCAGGAACCATGTCTCAGAAGTACAACTGTTTTGGTGTTCCCCTTGGCCATATACCAATTGTCTTGCCCTGTTCTAACACATGGGAAGAATAGCTGGGCCAGTGATTTGCAGAGCACTCTGTGATCTACTTTTTTTCACCCTGGCTTTTCACTAAACGTTCTCACTATTCACTGCAGAAAACAGAAGGAGAAGGTGAGATCTGAGGTCTGGTCAAGTTTGCTCTCCATAAGGAATGCTTCTGAAGCAGGGAGGTTGATTTCTTCTGCCCTTCAGTAAGCTATTCACCATCATCTGTACTGACACAGTGCTGGTGAAGACCAGAGAGGCCCAACGTGATGACCAGGGTGTTTCACCACATTAGTCAGAGCTAAGCCTCAGATAGACTGTAGGCTTTGGTGAACCTGCAGTCCTTTGCCAAGGTAAATTTGCCAGGTTTTACATGCTAGAATCCAGGAAAAATAAATCTAGCATAGCATGCTAGCACTTCCAGTAGTGCATGCTAGCTGCTTTACTCACTTTTCTAAGTGAGCAGCTGTTGCAAAACCACCAGAAAGTTGCAGACTACATGGTAGGTTTTTGTTTTCCACATAGGATGCAGGATTATGCTCATATTACATAGGATGTTCAAGCATTTCTAATAATAAATCAAATATGTGCCCAGAAGTTAGTTTTTTAAGATGCTCACATTTTGGGCAAGAATCCTTTCAAAATATTTCCTCAGGTAAACCCTAACTTAGGACTGAAGAGTTTATCCTAGTTAATTCTCACTGTTTTAAAAGGGAAAAGATTGTGGGGATCTGATCCTTAGCTGTTGTAAACTGGCACTGCTCCACCAACCTAAATAAACTTTTGAGTTCATACACTGGCTAGAGTGAGTCTGGCCCTATTCTTCAAGTACTTAATCCCACATATTTTCACTGTATTGGCAAGGATCAGTTTGGCTTGAATGAAGAAATATAGCTTCACCTTATTGTCAAGTTGCTAGCACCAACACTTCAAGCATACTTGTGATCCTCTGTACCATCAGTGTTTGACATCTAAGTAAGTGTTAGAATGGATTTCTCAAGCCGATAGCTGAGACTGATGTAGTAATGTTATATTTTGTGTCTAAAGAAGCCAATCACAAATACCTGTTAAATAAACTGCTTCTGGGCAACAGCTGGTGAGGAGTGATGACTTTTGCTCGGCACTAAGTGTCTTACCTATGCGTCTTATTTTCTGCACATTTTCAAATCCACTGATAAAGTGGAAACTGTGTAAGATCTGTAGTGCCAAATGTGTTGCTTAGACTGTGTTTCCTCTAGTTGCCAAGGAAAGGAAAAGTGGGATAAAGAGCTGATAGTAAAACAATTTCCAGGATTGCCTATTTTTCTTACTTGTGAAAAGCTTCACTTCAATTTAATGTTAGTTACTAATGAATGGTGGGCCTTGATTTATGCTTCCTTGTGATGTACTTTTGGCAATTGTCCAAGCTGCTATTTTTCCTTAGTGCTTCATTAATTAGTGCAAGGATGCAAATTGGTAAAACCTTAGTATCAAGAAGTCAGAAATGCTGGGTTTGGTCTATCCAGTTTGTACATGTACATCTGTATTCCTGAAATGCATCATCTTTTTGAAAGGCAGCCCTGCTAAGCCTATATTTACAAATGTTAATTATCATGGAGGCAAAGCTCGTGACTTTATAGCCTGATGTGAATTTGGTGCTTAAAACAGGTATTAAACCATTTAATTATTTTTGAGTCATATAAAGCAATCTTCCAAAATTTACAGCATTTATGTGTTATATACAGAATGAATTTTCAGAAAATTGACATAGTAAAGTATGAATTAGTGAGATTTAAAAAAAGAAAAAATTAAACACGTGCTTTAAGAATTTTTTACCTTCATCAGCCTATGAGATCTTGACTTACATAATTCAATTTAGAATTACCATGTAGCTAAAACTCTCTAAAAATGCATTCTTTCTTTTATCTGAAGGCTCCTCTTCCAAAAGAGTTAAATAATATTATACCCTGGAGATTGCCACAAACAACTTTCCTCTTTGCAAATAGCTGTTGCTGCTATTATTACCAATGCTAGCAAAGCACAGTAAAAAAATACTCTCTGTTGTGATGATCCCTACTCTGTGTCCAGCAGGAATGAAACCTAAACTGACGTAGGATGATGCTGTCATTAGGGACTGCGTTCTCAAAAAGAACAAAATGGTGTGCTCTTTCAGAGTTATGCAAGATGAAGAAGTTGTAGACATTTTATGTACAGCTCAACGTGTGTATGTGCAGTCAATGGGCTGGCTGGCTAAGGAGATGCTTGCTTAGGCTGGAAAGGAATGCTGAAATTAATGTTCAAAAAAAACCCCAAAAGGACAGCACCACCAGCACAACAATAAAGGACACTGTCACACGATGATGTCCTCGGAAATGAGGACTGGGCACAAAGGAGTCTGTGTTTGTGGATGCAGAAGGGTATGTCTTGTGACGAGAGGCTGAGGGAACTGGGGCTGTTTAGCCTGGAGAAAAGGAGACCCAGGAGAGACCTTACCGCCTTATAGAACTACCTAAAAGGAGGTTGTAGCAAAGTGGGTGTTGGTCTCTTCTCCAAGTAACAAGCGATAGGACAAGAGGAAACAGGCTGAAGTTGTGCCATGGGATATTTTGGCTGGATATTAGGAAAAATTTCTTCATCAAGAGGGTTGTCAAGCGTTGGAACAGGCTGCCCAGGGAAGTGGTGGAGTCACCATCTCTGGAAGTATTTAGAAGATGTGTAGATGTGGTGCTTAGGGACATGACTTAGTGGTGGACTTGGCAGTGCTAGGTCAATGGTTGGACTCCATGATCTTCAGCATCTTTTATAACCTAAATGAATCTATGATTCTATGTACTCTTAGATGTCTTAACTCTTCATAGTTTTGTTTTTGTTTTCAGTTTTCATGCTAACTGTGGCACATATAGAATGATTTTAACATACAACATAAGAATTTTTATTTGTCTGAATTATAATACACCATATGTGAATGCATCTGTTCTTCACTGTGTTACATTTATTATTTGTACTATGGTGGGGCCTCAAGTTTCCACCTCAGATCAGGGTTCCAACTTGCTAGGCAATGCAGAAACACATAATGGGAAACACTCCCTGCCTTGAAAAAAACATACTCTAGATTGACAAAAACAACTCAGGGTAGGAAAGGAAAACAGAACCAGAACACTGTTCCATGGTAGTTTAACCTCATCTAAACTGAAGTTGCCATGGTCCCACACCTCCAACACAGACCTTCCAATTGCCCGTTCAGTGGCTTAAACTGGCTCAGGGCTTGAGTAACTGCATCACAGCAAGAAGAGTAGGACTGACGCAAAACTAATCACCTTTTTCTGGTAAAGTTAGTTTAGCAAAATTAGCTCCCTGAAGTGATTCACAGTGCAGCAACATGAGCAACAATGCTAGCATGAGGGAAGGGCCATGGAGGGACAGTGGAAGAGCAACAGCCCTGCTCTATGTTGGCATAAGCTGCCATGGAAGCTCACATACGGGGAGGCTGCACTTGGCGCACCCCTACAAGCTCAGTGCTGAGGAGGAAGACGCAGTGTGCAGTATCAGAGCTACATGCCACTACACCGCTCTCTGCACCATACCCTTGCTCTGGGGTGCAGCAAACCTCTCCTGTCCTAGCTGCCTGGTGAAAGCAAAGCACTCCATGAAGGATCCTTCAGACAGGATCAGGCTCTTGCCTACAACAACAAGTAGGATACCCATGACTGGAGACATAAGACACAGGGTAAATGTTGTGGCTTGTGCTAGCAAGCAGAGTTTGCTCAGGAACCAAATTTATCCTTCTCCTTCTTCCCTATATATGCATGTGTCCATACACACACACAGACGTACACACAAGCCCAACATGATGGTAGAGGCATAGAATGGTCAGCAATTCTGGATCTTCAGAGCAGAAACTCAAGCCTCCTGGGACTGGGTTCACCAGGCCATGGTCAACAGATACTACTTATGAACCCTTTGATGTTAAGTGCTATGTTACTATCAAATGGTGTGCATTACATATGTTCACGCCACAAAAAACAATGAGAATGGTTTCCATCCTCAAATCCGTGTGTGCTTTTTGCTCCTTTCATTTTCAATTTTCACTCTTGTTTTTAAAAGCCCACTGGGGCTTGCTCTATCTCAGCAGTTGGTTTCTTTCTTTGTCCTTCTACTGCAATCTGTTACCTCTTGCTATCTAGCATTATCCCTTTCTTTTATCCTTTATCTGGTCTTTCACAGTCGCTGCTGCCACTAGGAACAAGCTGCCTGCCTCCAAGGGCATATCTTTTTTATTTATTTTTTTCTTAATTTCTAATTTTAAAACACATGTTTTCCTGTATTTATGATGCAAAATTGTTCTGTTCTTCTCTGCTATGGGCCATGAAGAATGCTTGCTTTAATTTACCCTACATGCTGTGCTGTTACATTCTTCTTGTCTGTAATTTATGCCACATACTGTGCTCTCCCTTGTATTATACAACATAAAGTTGCCAGATGGGTGAGTGCAACGCATACTTTAAAATGAAGGCTTTAAGGCAACTGCTTAATCTGAAGCTGCAGAACAAGCCAACACCAAAAAAGAAAGAGCATTTGAAAATATACCCAAACAGGTCAGTAGTTATTATGTGGGGCTAACACTCTGAGGAACGCTTGCTAATTAGCATATCGTGCTATCAACTTTTTCTTGAGATTTATTTTTTTCCTGCTTGCTTTTCATGGTTTATGGTGGCAATAGATGAGGCCAACAACAGAGCGTTAATGGGAAAAAAGGATATTTGGTCCTAAACTAGGAGCTGTCACTTTTCAGAATGAATTGGTGACCACCAATTGGAGATTTGCTTGGCTGTGGTTAGGGGGTCAGTGGGGGAATCTGTAGACAATATTCAGCATAGGAGGGGTTTGCTGATCTTTTAATTTCCTTTCCCATCAAAGGCCATACTATATGTCCTTAGGGTTTATTTTATGCTGCAATGGCTGAAGTTCTGAGGAGCTCCATGTAGCTCTCAGTTAGCACTTCTTTATGCATTGCATGCTTCCCATGGCACATGTCATTGCAGCAGCAGCACAGCCCTCATCTTCCGCCCCCCTGTCCCATTAATGGGAGAGCTACATGCTGCTGCTGATCTGCAAAATTTGCTTCACTGTTGCTGCCTTACACCATGCTATGCAAGACTTGGCTACAGCACTGAAGTGCATACAGTCAGGCTTGTGGCTAGAGAAAGCTGGAGTGGCCATAGAGGGGTCCTGCACTATCAGGACCAGTCCTATGACCCACCTTGGGATTACGGGTGTGCTTATGAAATACTTCACGGTGGAAGCAAGGATATCCTGGGTGATATCTTGGCTCTGTAGAAGTTGACAGAAAAATTTGCAAGTGTTTGCTATGAAAGAAGACTTTCTCCCTACTGATGTGTTCAGGAAGGCTGTGCTTACTTACACCACAAAGAAGCAAGGTGGCTTGCCCAGCCAGTGCTCCAGTAGAAGGAAAGACTGAGTGTCATCATGTATTTCAGGTGGGCTATTGGAATCCAGGCTGGAATTGCTAAACAGATGGTGTTGCACTAAGCTTCAGCACCATCACTCTCTGCTATGAGCTTTTTCAAAGAAAAACGTGAGGATGGGGAGAAAAATATGTTAG
Organism: Psittacus erithacus; assembly: GCA_009867235.2. Taxonomy (NCBI): domain Eukaryota; kingdom Metazoa; phylum Chordata; class Aves; order Psittaciformes; family Psittacidae; genus Psittacus; species Psittacus erithacus. The sequence goes on from WYDI02022979.1 coordinate 92,239, forward strand.
AATGTGACAAAATCCCACTGTGTTATGGAGGCCAGTGGGAGGAAGGGACATGTGGAAAGAATCTATCTACATAGCAAAATGAAGGGATAGCACATCTATGCAAGCTATCACTGGTAACAGAAGCAGCGAAAATGTACTAACATGGGCTTTTAATACACTGTTCACAATAAAAATGCAAGTTCTCATCGTTATACTCTTCTGACAGCCTGTGCTGAAGCCTGCATGGCCTCACCTTGATGCTCTTGCAACTTGGGGTGGCTAACTTGAGCGAAGATGGCCATGCTACTGCACACTTCGGTAATGCAGCAGGCAAGGTGCCAGTGGAGCAAGAACCAGAAACTGCCAAGACGAGCTGAATTCTCTAAACGTAGACAAAAATACAGCTGTGAGCTCCCAGCTAAGAAGTGAAGACGTAGGACCATGATTTGTCTTCTGCCTTATTGTCCCCTTTGATACCAAGGCTGGAGATGATACATGTGTTGTATCACCCACAGCTAGGCTATGTGTTTCAAATGGCCTGCTGTCCCACCTGGTATAGCCTTAGTTGCTTGAACTATGAAATTGGCATCAAAAAGACGAGGAATAAAAACAATCATGTTGCTCACGTTAAGAGAGCAAGTCTAGCAGAACAGGGTAAGGCTGGTGCTGTAAACACTTTCTGTGCTCTCCTACACTGAGTGACATACATGCAGTATCTTCTAAGGACAAAGGTGCTTGGAGATATTTCAAGACCATTTCTTTACCATTTACATTCAGATGTTTTAAGTCATAGACCAGAGCTTGCGAACATGGGTATTTGGCATTTCAAGTTATCTTCTCACTTTTTTCAAATTTCACCACCCTGAATGGTGATGCATTATGCTTTCACTGCAGAGTATTAAAAAAAAAAGAAACCCCAGAAAGCCCATGAAGATCTTGTCTCTGATATAATGAATTTCCTATTGACATTAATTTGGCAGCGTAATGGAACTGATAAATACATTTCACACTTAGTTTAACGTGTCTTTAAACAATCAGGTTAAAGGACTGAGAGTAAGAAAGACGAACATCTAAAATAACTGCTGATATTTTTCCTTTACTTTCTATAAGGCTTGACTTAATAATCAACCCATTTCTCCCATGCATTCTCATGTACTTGAGTAAGTTGGACAAAATCCAGACATTGATTGACTGCTTTGCAAAACTTGCTAAGTTTCTTTTCCTTCTAGAGGAAAAAGAAACTCAAGAAAGAGAAACCTAGTGCAATACTGCCTGAAAATAAATACTACATCACGGGGCTTGAAAATAATAATATGTGCCTGTTTGTCATGGGTATGTTTCCCCTTTCTGTATGACAGCCATGCGTCAGTGCATCCAGTACAGCAGCTTCTTCTCTAAAGATATATATGTATGTGTATATGCATAAATTTAACTTCTATTCAAGGCTTAGACTCCATCAGTGCCTAACTTGCGGTTGCAACTCAATCCTGTTATGCGGGAATCGGATGCCACTGGACTGATTTATTAGTGAACCTCCAATGCTAGTCCCACAATACAGTGTCTCAAAAGTGAGAAATCAGAGCAGTGTTTGCCAAATTCCAAATCTAATAATCTAATTTTCTGAACGTGTCTAAACACCTTTCTTTACTGCCTATCGCAGTCAAAAATACTGCATTGGGTCTGACACTCCTCAATTGGTATTGCCCAAGGGAGAGCACGCTAGAAGATCCCGGACACTCAAAAGAGCACAGAGGACAGAGCCTTCTTTTTGGAGCTCTTGGCTCCCTTCAAGAGGCCTGCTCTGACATCTCATGCAATGTTTTCCTTCTCTGTTGTAGTGGTCTGAGAACAATGTATCTCCTTCAAGCTTTTCATTCTTTTGGTTTGAGCGTTTGCAGTGTCATCAAGAAGGACTGAGGCTGATACATTAATTTTCATACCACTAGGATGTAATTCTCAAGAGAGAATTTTGTCACATGGTGAGAGAAGGAAGGACACATACTGGCTCATTCAAGATGAAATACTTCTGTTTACATGACTAAGACTTAGTTACATACCTGGGATAGGGTTCTGTATTGGCCTTAAAATTGACGTGAAGGGAACACATCCTTAGTTTTGACAGAGGTGGAAGTTCAGTGCATTTTTCAGGGATGAAACTCAGAAGAACAGAGAAGGTCAGTTTAACCTTGTGGTTGTGGTTACGAATGAGCAAGGAAGTCTAAATTACACTGGAGGACAGCTCCTTTAGTCACAGGAGCCTGTACTGCACTCTAGATCCTTTATAAATAAATACAAGAACTTTGTGTTTTTACAGCAACAAGCAAACTACTAAGACACAATGACTAGGTTGTTTACCATCTGCTGATGGTAAAGTTCCTTACTGGTGTTCAAGATTACAGCTACGGAGCAGTCTGTAAACAGAACAATGCATTTTTCACTAGCGTAACACAGTAGTTCTTCAGCAGCCCTCTCTCCTGCTTCCTCATAATTTTAAATAAACATCCAGCAAAAGAGAAAGAGCTAATTACACTTGTGTTTAATCAGTCCAACATCTCATTCCAAATCTGATGGATTGTTTCACACGTTTGGCTGAATTCAGCAAAAGAATTGGTTTCCCTCATAAGCAACTCATACATCATACTCATATAAACACAGGATTGCTCGGACACTGATCTTTGCAAGTTTTCTTGAAAACTTTTCTATTTATTTCAGACATGTGAACACTGATGGCCGAGATTCCTTGCTGCACTACTCCTGGTTCACCTTTGGATCAACTGCACTTCTGATTATTCCTCCTTCTTTCAAAACCCACCCCTTGTACCGCAGTCAACACTGAAGTTCTGTCTCACGAAACGCCTGCTTCCAGAAAACTCCAGACATGGTTCTGAGCTCCTCCCTGCCACTTATGTGCCCCGGCATTTTGCTGGCCAAAGCTGGTTGACTGTATGTGCTTGCTCAGCAACACTGGGTCCATTCAAACCTCCCTGGGTTCCTCAATCAACTTCTAAATTGTTCCGGGAGTGGAGGCCTTTGACTGACTCACTGAAGCCCTATTAACTGAGTAATAGGACATTTCCCACTGCTTTACCTGGCATCTGCTTTCATTAAGTAATATTAAAGTTTTCATTAGTAATATAATCAGTAAGTAAATAAAAGCCTGAAATCAGTAATGCTCCTACCAATTTATGTCACCAGTTGTAAGAAAGATCTGAATCAGACCTTTAATCTTTATTAGCCAGGTGATTAAGTACAAAATAACTTTCTGGGAGTGAGAGGAGATGCCCAAGATACATTTACCAAAACTGAGGTAGAAAACGCACTTGTGTTTCAAATGGCACCTTGTATTAGGTGGCATTTACAAAAACATGTAACTGTACAGTGTTGAAATGATGGGGCAGCCCTTCAGTAAATTATATGCAAAAAAAGCCTTTTGTGAAGAGAAGCTGCACTTCAGGCATATTCTTATTATTACTTAAAGTCAATCAAAAGGGAAAACTCTCATTGCCAACTGTGACAGACTGCAGCATTGCACCAACAGGAGGGCTATTTTCGTTCTGAACTGGGAACTGGATTACTTACTCAAACAGTAGTTTTGAAAACTGCAAAACTATGTTCTTGTTCCCTTTGCAGCATGTTCCCAACTATATCCTTTTCATTGCACAGTTTCAAAGGATTGTGCTTTCGCTATATACACACACAGAGCACCTTGGTTTCTGAAATTGGTTTTCCCCAGTTTCTGGCAGGCTTGAAAAACCATGACTTGTTTCCCGTATACCTATTTCAATAACATCCCAGCAGCTGACAGCAGCAACTTGGACCAGGCTTCACTGCAGCTTTTATAACAGCTGCTGGGAAAAGGACGGTATTTTTGAGATACAGATGGGTACGCTTGCCATGGATGTTACAGTTTAGGGCCATGCTACTGCTTTACAGATACCTGCAGTGATATGCATGGGCTTTGGGTTTCATTCCTGGCTGTGCTAAGTCACTCGAAGTTGTGCTACCAACTTCCTGACGAATGCTGTGTCTTTAATTGACAGCACAGACATCTCTCCCTTGGTGGAAAATGAAAGCATTTTCAGCTCTATTCACATTCAGCTGCTGCTGAAGAAAATCCTTTTATTAAAGGAAATAAACAAAAAAATATTGCAATAAGAATGTAAGATAACCAATAGGGAAATAATTTAGATGATGTTTTCAAAGAAAAATGCTAAGGGTGCTCTTGCCATCTGAGCTGTGGTCACCAGAGAGGAAAGCATCCTAAGGTATCTTGATGTGAGGATAGGGAGACTGAGTCTTCTTTAAACCTCTCAGATAGGAAGGGCAGCCAGCCAGCTCTTCCCAACTGGCATAGACCTGTAGGTGCTTCCTCTGCATTAGGAGGACTCTCCCATATCAGGAGACATATGATCGTGCCCTTGAAGAGCAACAGAAAAATTTCACTCATATTTCACAACATAGTCCAGTGAAGGCTACTATCACACAAATTTCAGTATCTCTATAACAATTGGTGCTGAACCTGGACAGCCTTTGTATCATAGAAATTGTCTACTTGAGGGGTCCACAGATGCTGATTCAAAGCCCTCGTCAGCCTCCCACTGCCCTACCTTGAGAACACAATCCTTGGGGGAAAAGTTCTGCTGCACTTCAATGAAACTTGACTTGCACATTACTTGTTCAGACAAGCTATGAGTACATATGACTCATCATTTCCCTACTTTGTTTAGCCTGTTAAGCAGCCATCAACATTTACATCACAACTGATCATAAAAGAGAAAAAACGATGAAGCAGTTCCAGCCTCACCCCTTGTGAGTTACTACAAGAAATTTGCAGTCCTCCCCAGAACTCTCCACTATAATGTCCCCACTTCGAATATTCAATGGAGAAAATATGCTCAGTTCTAAATTTTTCTACATTTCTTGCCTGTGACTTTTTCTCTGTTCAGTGATATCCTTTGGCTTCCCAGTATTTACAGTTTGGGGGGAACAACAAACATGATGACCTGTTGCAATGGGCAGACTAGCGCAACCCAAAAAAAGAGTTCATCAAACTTAAGCAACCTAGACAGAAGCCTCAATGCATAGGTACAAAAGCTGTTTCTTGCTTTCTCAGGCTGATTCAAAAGCTCCAAATTCAGCATCACTCTGTAGCTGGGTAGCACCATGATACAATGATGCCATGGTGAAATGGCACATCAAATAAGCTTTAACTGCAGCAGTTTACCCAGGTCAGCTATGTAACCCTGGGTGCATTTCACCTTGTGTTTGTCCTCTGCTAGAACCATCCTGCACAGCGAACTGCAGCCACAGCAAGGCTGAGATGCAAGAGTCTGCCATAGGTTTTGCATGGTGCTAGAGCTGGCCCTACAGAATGCTCTGCCCTCCTTGGTGAGTACCGGCTGCCACTGCCCTCCTCTTTTGGAAAAAAAGTTTCACTGCCAAACACAACCTGAAATGGCAGGAGGTAAGGCATGAGGGACTCATTTTCAATTGGAGCCATGAGGAGCTCTGTGTGCATTCCATACTGTGCAGCACAAATGGTCTGACTGCAGACCTTCAACACTGCAGCAATCTTTGCAAAAAATCTAGTCTCCTTTCTTTGCCTCCCTACACTACTCAATAAATTTTTAAATAAGTTCATATAGTTTGAAGGTTTTTTTTTTGTTTCGTGTCTCAGAAGGAAAAAAGACTTGTTCTTGCTTTACAATCCCATGGGCTCAGCACGTTTGTCTTTAAAAGTTTCACTTGAGAGAAGATCTTCTGCTCAGAGGACTACAGATGCTGGGGTTATAAGGCATATACTATACAGGACTTGAGTGCCAGCTACCCTGGGCAGATGCTCCTGAGCTTCATCCTGTCACACATGTTCATAAGTGATAGCTGGATGGATAAATATGTGCACATCCACACACATGCAATTGGAGCACTGCACTTGATTTTTCTGAAAGGACCCAGTTTGTCAAAGAACCCAGGAGAAGCAGACAGAAATTGCAAGCATCTTGCGGCAAACAGCAGCTGGGTAGGGAAAAAGAAATTCCAGTCATGAATGAGAAATCCCAGCAGCAGCTTCACTTGTCTGATGACAATAAGTAAGTGCCTTAAGAGTATCCCTGTGTGGGGAAGGCCCAAGAATGATTAGAGGGCACAGAAAGTGTCAGACCTGAAAGTAGAGAAATAGATATCATTAAAACTGGAGATCTCTGGAAAGCATTTGGTTTATTAATGATGCTAATTAAAGCCAGGTCTGAAGTAGGGTTTCAGGGACTACAAGTTGCTGTTACATTATGGATTGTGTTGCAGTCCATGCCAGTGCTAAAACTGACTTAATAAACCTTGCTTGGTGGTTACATTTTTTTGGAGGCAGCTGTTTCAGTAGGCTCCTACAGTTTTAGGACTGTCCATCCCCACCTCCTTCCTGCCTTCCACCCCAGGCACGAGCCAGTGTCCCTCACTCCTACAGTGGCAGGTTGTGTGGGTAGCCCCATAAGTACTTAAACCATCCCTGTGGTGCAGTGGCAAAACGTAAGGGAGCTACTGAACAAAACAGAGGTGCAAATCATAGAATCAACTAGGTTGGAAAAGACCTTCAAGATCAGAGCCTGTCCTTGAATTTAGTGATTATGAGCTGCTGTGCTACCATAATTTTTCCTAATTAAACAAAAACAGTTAATTAAATATGTAGAAAAGGCATTTCACTTCTTTTCCATGACAAATGATCACTGGCTGTACTGAATATCTTTTGGATAAAAAACACAAAAAGAAACAAAAAAAATGTTTGTGTGTGGGCAACGCTTTAATATTCCATCACTTGTTTTTCTTCCTCCTTTTTTTTTTTTCTCCTAACAGCAAAAATTCAGCATTTTCTTTTTCTTTAAATAATCATTCTTGCTGCTGGGACAACTCCCTTTTAAGGCCATTTTTTGCTCAGAGGGAATGTTGACTTCACTTATAAACACCCACTTCCTAGGGTTTATAATAGTAACAGCAACATAACCTGAACTATAGTTTCAGCAACATGCAGCAAACACGTTCAGACTAAGCCTGGCCTACCAGCTTTTTCAGAAATGCTTCGGAAGTGTTGGCAACGCCACTGTGATTTTATTTGCCATCCTCATGAAGTCACATCTTTGAAAACCTCCTGTCTTTCTCCTGTGCTTCTTCCAGCTCTAAACTGCACAGGGAGAGTATTTGGATGGTGCAATAAACACTGAAGCAGGAAAATGCCACCTTCTTTATAACTTAGGAATTTTAGGCGGGTGCAAACTGTGATCATAAAATTCCCAAGGACTACAGCGAAAACCAGATCTCACCATATGCGTTGTTCAGCTCAAAATACCCACTTTAACTACAGGAAAGGTTGCAAAAAAGCCTAATGACTTTTCAGCTGTTAGGCTGCTATCCTATTACTGTAATCTGGTTAATGAGCTTGGTACTTTGGAAAACGATCTGGTGTAATGGGGTAAAAATAATTTCCACCTCAAAAGTATACACTGCAGTTAAACAAAAGTTCAGAAAGATTAGACATACAGATTGCAACCTCCAGAAGTACCAATGACTTCCAAATATACCCGGCACTTACAGGCCATCAGCACTACGACAGGGAATGATACTGGTGTCATTCCTTCAGTGGCCTCATTAGTGACTGCAAATACCTTAACCTTTCCAGTCAGGCAGGTTTAGAATTGCTACCTTGTATTTAAGCCATTGCCTATGTGTTTGCTCTCAAGATTTTGTGCTATGGCCCCCCCTTTGCCCAGAGTGGGATGTGTAACTTCAGCACAGTACCAGCTGAGCAGATTCTAAGGGCCTGATGGTGAACTTGTTCACATGGTCATAAATTAGGAGCAACTCCACTGCTGGTGGTGACGCCAAAACACACAAGCCTGGACTTGGGTTCTTCATACCTATTGCATGGTTTCTAAGTGGATGGCTGGGAGGCTGAATGTAAAATGATCCACCCCCACCCTCCTGGAAAAAAAAATAGTTCAGCAAAACCTCAAAACAAACTCCCAACACATGGAAACACATAAAAAATGTATAGGGTTGGGGGGAGGAGGGGAATCCTTGCTGAAAGCAAAGCAATCTTGTGCCAAATGAGTTGTCATGGCTTTACTATAACATTCCCACAAAGATGAACAGAATTTTCTTTATTGTGAAATCTTCGTTGTGAGCCTTGCTGCTCCTGGGAAAAGTCATATGTCAGAATAGAACAGTGTTTCCAAATATGACTAGTCTGAGCAGATAAACAATGAATGTCAACACAGCATTCAAGGAAGTCTCTATCTGTGGTTAAATCCCTTTCTAAGGGAGTTTATATTCTTGTTCTGCTAGTACTACACATCATAAATACCTATGAGGTGCTTGCTTTCATACAACAGACCCTATATAACTCCATCAGCAGTGTCTGAAAACATCTGGCAGCATTATCTGCCAAGTTCAGAACCTGATATTACATATTCTCAAGACTCCGTGCATAAGAAATTGAGAAAATTAGTATTATTGTTCACCTAGGCTTTTTAACTAAAAACCTGATAAACACTCAGGTTCAGTGTCTTGTACCTCCCAAATTGTGGCAGGGGTCACTCTAGGGTAGGGGGTAGCAAAATTCAGGGGACCACGAGGAAGAAAGAAAGAAAGAAAGATTCCAGTCCTGTGCCCTCTCTCCTTACAAACACAGGGACTAAGCTCACCTTGTCCTTCAACAGAGGTGAAAACAAAACGTACTGTTAGAAGGAGGTCCTTGAGAACACCAGTGCAACAATCCTGCTCTTACAGCTGCTGCATCCAATAGCTCTTTACTGCAACATGCCTAGCAGTCCTGAGGAGAAAGTTTTCTACCTCAAGCCATCCTCTATTTCAGTCATGTATGCTTTGATCACTAAATCACAGTCATTTCTTTGCAGGAGAGCAACATCACTTTATTGAAGGAATGCATCGCTCTGCTGCCAAACAATCTAAAACTTACAGGTCAGAGCAATTTACAGGTCTGATCTGGGTCTCCCACTTCCTTGGGTTATAGTCTAATTGATATAGGCTGTGGCAGTAAAGGCAAGAACTCTCTCTTCCGATCAACATCCAAAGCCTTCCAAAACTCACATTCTTTCTTCTGCCTTAACTATAGACAACTTCTATTAAATATAGACACCAAACTTTCAGTTCTCTGCAAGTTTTGTAAAAGTACTTTCCTTTCATTGGGGCTGAGAAGCCACTCAGCATTTCAGAGACTTCCATTCAAACCTGGTTTTCACCTGGGGAGGGAGGAAGGGGGAAAAGGCTGGTCCTTAATTTCAGTATGCCTCAGCTCCCCATCTGCAAAACAGGGATGTTACAGGGCAGATGAACATCCCACACACTTAGAACGTATTCTGGACAGCAACTTTCATTTGTGGTCCTGCAACACAGCATTAGTTTGGATTTAAGAGAACATTAAATCTCCCTGTCCCTGTTGTTACAGAACTGAAGGCAGCCCGGCTACTGGAAGGTGTTTGGGTTTTTTTCATAACACTATTAAAACATAAAGAAACCCAGAAGCTTGACATTCTATTCCACCATGTATATCCATGTCTTTCTGAATTACCAGAAAGTTCACTTGAAGTGAAAATCCTCTACAGAAATTTGGCTTGCAAAATACCTTCTAACCAGTACCTCAAATCCTTTTTCGTTATCCACCATTATCACTATGGTGTGGTACCACTAACCTTTGAGAATAGCATAAAAGTTTCAGGGGACTCATAACAAGACCAATGGAATATCCACAACATGATTAACATACTTTATCGCTCTTGAAGCTTCAGAGACTTCTGCTCTGCTGCTGCTGCTGCTTCCACTGCTGTCATCCATATACAGTGACCATCACAGGACTTCAGTTATATCTCTCTTATTGCATCAGGTAAGCCACAGTAAGCTGTTAACCAAGTGTGATTAAATACCTACACTAGTTTAGTTCAACAATTTAACCTGCATTAACCTGAAAACTGATAGTTCCATTTAGCAAGTGAATGAACTCTGCACAACAGAGCATCCCAAACGTACAACTCAGCATGCCAGCGTAAGCTGCACCGATAGCTGAAAGCAGCTAAACATCTCTCAGCAACAAAGTCACACTCCTCAGGAAGCTGACAGACCCCAGGACTAACTGCATGACAGAAAGGATAGAGAACCTTCTGCAAAGTATGCAAGACAGGCCATTCAGGAACAGGTACAACTTTCACATCTTTAGCTGACCTATCTGTAAGTACAGAGGGAGACATTAGGAAGGGTTGTTGCAACTCCTAGTCCTACAGCTCATGAGTCAGTTCTGAGGTAACCATGACAAACACTGCTACCGTGCTTTGCAGCAGTTGCCTAGGCTTACAGAAGTAGACAAAAGGCAGCAGCAGGTTTACTTTTACATTCATTCATTTTTTTTGCTTATTGGAAAGCCTACAGTTACAAAGCTGAGGTATTCCTGTGTTGCTGTGATTTTAATGTCTTTTATGTGGATGTTTTGCAAAGACTGCAATTACCCAGAGTTATCTCAGTGCTCCATGTAAGGCTACAAGACACACTCTTCTGTGCGTATATTGCCTAAGTGAACTTCATGAAGCAGAAAAGGTTCAATCAACGAAAGGAACAGCAGCTCCTGGTCTCAGCACACACCACCTTGTTCAGCTGCTGCTAACTTCTCAGAACAGGCACAGCTCACCTGCCTAGACTATACAGCAGGCAAGGAAGTACAGACAAAGAGAGGAAGAAAAATAACCAGAATACCTGCTATAGCACATATGCCTAGTGGAATGGTATACTGAATTTCTAGAGATGGGGGAAAGGAAGCTACAGAACCCTCTTTCTAGGAAATTTTTTTTAAAAAAAAAAGTGATATTCCTATGCTTTTCATCAGCTCTTTCCCTCAAATCTTTCCAATGCTTGCCCTGCCCTAACATACTCAGCATTCATTCAGTACTGGTTGGCCAGCTTTGGGGCACAGGAAAACTACCCAATGATTCAGCCCAGGTCCCTTCAAGACTCTGCACTTCAAATAAAACTAAGCTTTAAGGAGATATAATATCAATTTGTTCATTATGGTGATGTGTAAGTGTTCCCCTTGCAATTTACTTACCTTTCCAGAATTAACGTATAAGTGTTTCAGAAAGATACTGTTTTCTTGTAGCTAAGAGAATTGGAGATTCACCATATTAATGATTCTGCAAGCGTCTTTAGATGGGAGAAGTAACACCTACAGCAGGCAACATGATTGACTTGAATCACAGCACCACTACCTTTCAGGAGCTTGACAGACACTAATTTTGGAAAGGTGTTTTGCATGGAAGACTGGCATTTAGAGCACATGGAAGATCGAGTATGTGCGGGTGTTACTTAGCAACCTACAGAACAAAACTTGATAAAGAGCTAGAAAAATTACCAACTTAAAAGGATAAAGTTTGCTAATGTGTAGGAGCAGCAACTGTTCCTCAAAGCCTTCAAACTGAAACTCACTGCTGTATACACAGCCACTACCGCAATAGCCAAAGAATGGTGTACAACCTCCTTAAAGAGTGATCCTCTCCTAAAACAATCCAGCATCTTTTTTTGAGCCACCACTAGAAGCTATAAGACACACAGCAGAGAAAAATAAAAATGTTGGTATTAAACTGGATCTCAAGGATTTTTACAATTCTGATTATGTACTTTTGTAAGTAGCTGGTGATCCATGGACAGGATAGGTTCAGAAGTTGTGGGGCTCTCCAATGCCAAGGACCACTTAAGCTCAACACCTCTTTGGCAGAGCTTTGGTTTATATACACCCACAGCCAAAGTTCAGCTGGCTTTTTTTGGTCTTTTTTTGTTTGTTTGTTTTTTGTGTTTTTTTACAATAAACTGGAGAACATTTCACAGTGCAAACAACCCCACAATTGACAGGCACCACAAATGCTCTTGCTCTGCGTATGAGCACTTCTATGCTACACAACTTGTTTTACGACCCATGTGAAGGGCCCAGAGAGACATGACACAGAGGTGCCAGAGCTGTCCATCTTGCATGAAACACTACTTCAGAAGACCAATTTCCACTGTTAACTCTGAGGGATATTTACAAAGGAAAAATACACAAACAAACCAACATCATTCAAGTCAGAAGCCAAAGTACATTGCTAAGATAATGCTTCTGGCAAGGAGTCCCAGGTGTGCATATGCCCTTTAAAAACTGCTTGTTCATGCTGAGGGGAAGAAGAGGTGCCTGCTGGAAGGTTTCCAAAAGACTGCCCTGACCTTCCATAGGGATTTCCTCAGGGAATTCCTGTGTGCTGAGCAGAGCTGAGAAGACAGCAAACCACCCAGTCAGCCTGAGAAAGCACTTGTGTACAAGACACAGAATCTGCTCAGTTATTCAGGAGAGAAGCAGAAATCCAAATTAGAGAAGGTTTCCATAGTTTAATTACAAGCCACCTGCCCAATGGATGAAGCTCTCCTATTAGGAATGGCTGTTCACACTTTTGGGCAATAAAAGGAACCCATTTACTATTCTGTTCTATTTAAAGCATGGTTTTGTTTTTTTGATCACACCACCCCTCAGTCCACCCTTTTAAATTTGTTATAGCTGTTTTAGAAATTTAATGACTCTGAGGTTTTTCCTGAAGAAACTCACAGAATTAATTTGTCACTGCCACGTACTGCTATGGCAGCATGCACTGTTAAGAGCACCAAGGACAGACCTGATGCAGCCTTTCAGTTCTTTGAATCTTGTTTCACATAAAAATAAACACAGCCAAGAAAACACAGCTTAGAGGCCAAAGATATTCACCACAGAATGGAGAAATAGTAGATAGTGAGGCCTTTTTAGTAGTTGTCTAAAACCAGAAAGTAAAAATATTGTTCTTCCTGGTATTAAGATTTAAATAGATAGTCAATTCTAAAAGAAAGTCTGAGAACTAAAAGAAGTGTGGGAAGATAGTACAGAAACTGAGACACAACAGAAAACACAAAATTATGAAACTACTACGATGATCTCCGATCAACTCGTCCAAAGAGATCCAACTGCCATCATTGTCTTAGTTCCCATCATTTGCTTGATTTGCTTATTGAGCTGTACAGGAAAGGGGGTGGGGAGGGAGGGAATTAGTCTGAATGCCAAACTCCAAGCTCTGTCTTTTGGAGAACAGACATAGTGAGATTCTTACCAGCTGTGTTCTCACCATTGACCTGTCTTCAAGTATGCTGTGATGAGAGGAACAGCTCTGGCCAGGCAAGACACTTTCCCTTCTGAGAAACAGCATGCACCCTGGTGAGTCTTCAGCATTATAAAATTATGTCCAAGGTTGTTGGGAGTGAAAACTCAAGGTAAATGGAAACCCTTAGAGCCCCACTAATAAGTTTGAACACGTGGAAAATGTTGTATCACAGGATCCTGTTTCCTCCATTGAGGCTTTTAATCAGCAGCCATTTAATCAGGAGTAGTAATGGTACCCTCAGCAGGGGATAAGAAGGGATAGGCATTTATGCTAGTTTCACTGAAATCCATACAGAAGAGAAAGAACAAAGAACTAAGAAAATAAGTATCACTGTACAAGGAGTAACAACTTTTACACGATTCCATTAGCTACGCTGGACATGGAAAACAAAACAAGAATCTCAGAATAAGGTAACAGAGGAGGGTAAGCTTTTCTTTTTTCTCCCCTTTTTTTTTCTTAAGGTGTCTGTATACAAAGGCAAGTAGCATGACAGAAAAATAAGAGGAACCAGAAGTACCTGCCCACAAAGGGGATTTCAACATTTTAAGTTTAACTGAAACACAGCAGGGAAGTGAAACTGAATAGGAGAGGGGCTTGATACTAAACATTAGGTTGATCTGCTTTTTAATTGCTTCATGGGCTTGCAATATAAACAGTTGGGGTAGACACACCTTATTCTGTCATGAATCCTTAAGAGCAAAGTTGAACAACTATAAACATAGGAGCAAAGCAGTGCTATAAAAACTGCCAATATCTTATTACTTTTGAAGCTAAATGAGCCACAGAAACAGTGCAGAGTAATATACTGCCATTTTTATGACTATTGTGCATATGCTGGTCAAGACTCAGGAGGCTATATGGAATGAATCAGTAACAGCACTGAGAAAGTGCCAGTTTATTTAAGAAGACTCAGCTATATCCAAGTCTTTACCAAATTTTCAAAATCAGAGACCTAGATGCCAAGCACCTGGCACTGAGGAAAATAACATACAGAGCAAGGGAAAAACACTTGTTCAACCTTAACAAGCTGCTTTCAAAGCTATACAGACAATGCCACTATTCCAATGAGGAGTGATTATTTGCACCAACTACTGGCTGTAGGCAACTGTCTGCAAATTTCTACTCAATGCAGAAATGTGTAAGTGAATGAAAATTTCTTGAGCTCAGACTGATGCAAGTATTGAGGGGCTGTCTCCAATAGGCACTGTAATGAATACCTTTATACTCCCTAGGTCCTGGAAGACTTGGTGCAAACCTAGTTTGATAAGTGTAAACAGGAAGAGACACACAGTTCTCTGCGCAAAAAGTTTTATTTGTTTTAACAAAAGCATAGTTTTTAACAGCAGCATTCAATTAGGAACACTTCTGCCTTCTGAAGTATTCCCCTTGAAGAGTTCTGGATGCCTGCTGATCTAAAACCACCCATGTAAAGCCCAGAATGACAGACAAGCCCAGCCAAATCATACATTGCTTCATTCCGAGAGGTTATCAGAACTCTCCCAATTTCCATGGTGAAGTACAAATGGAACAGAGCTTGCCAATGAAGGGTTAATGTACAGACATTCCTGTACAAGCTTCCCCCTTTATGACTGTGATTGTGGTCCAGATCTGAAAGGACAACAATCCCCAGCTATTCCAGGCCTAATCTTCTCAAATTGAAACTGCCTCACTTCATCACTGCATGGCTGGATATGGTGCACAAATGAAGCCCACAAGTTTTAGTGCTGATCAAGAAAAAAGAGCTCCAGCTGGTATCAGCACTCAAGCCATTATCTTACTCCTCCCCAATTATTTCTAATCACTTTCTGTACATAAGCCATACTATGTGTAGCACATAAAAAAAAAAATCATACCTATAAATAGCTCCTCACTACTTTCTTCTCCAGAAAGAATTCCCTAACTGTACAGCACACATGTAGCTCTCCATCTGAAGTAAAAAAAGGCAAACTTAATCATTACATAGACAGCAGTCATTAACTGCTGCCTGACAGCTACTCACACGCAGGTGGCCAAACACTTCAATCCCTTGAACTTTTTTTCCTCAACTAGTTTCAGATTTGCCCTGGCTCTGAGCTCTAGTTGACATTGGCTAGATCCCTTGTGTGAGATCAGTGAGGGAGGCAGCAATCAGACATCTACTGCATTGTCTTCTTCAGAGACGTAAGCGAGGTAACTTCACCAAAGCAAAAAAAAAACCAAACCAAAAAAACAAACAAGAAAGTGTGTAGATAACCCTCCACTTTGTATTTCCAGGCAGCTGGAAACCCAGCAGACAATGTAGCTGTTGCTTAACAAACACAGAAATCTACATTGTATGCCAGGTTCATGCCCCAAACCTGGACAGTCTTCTCATATAACTGACAAGCAGGGGAAAAAAAAAAAAAATAAAAAGGAAAACAAAAACTACCTGTGCACATCACAGTACATTTCCTCTCCTAATGAGTAGCAGTTACACAATAAGCCATAGTGTGTTTCAACACCTATTCTTTTCAGGAGAGGTTAAAGATTCTTCATTGAAAAATAGCGAAGTCCAGCTATCTTCTTAGCTCAAGTCTGCAAACAGTCTCATCAATTTGGACTACTACAAGCCCCAACACTAGGCTACAGAAAAGACTTGGTTTCCAACACACAACATCCATCTGTATTTAATCCAGTTCTCACAGTGAAGTAGATCCAACAGATATCCCATCTTTTATTTGGGGCCACACCTCAGGCATTAACTTGTTAATTCTGTGAACTTGCTCTGCACCCAGGAGAGAAGACAAAAATCCAACAAAAAGTCTAGACAGAAGATATGAGATGTCATCAGAGACCCAGTAGCCAGATGTAGCTGCTGATTGTGAAGACAGAATCTACACTGACTACTGAGCGATTGATGGGCAACTACATGTTCTGGGTTGACCGATCCACAGCATTAATCCGATATGACCTGCAAAAATAATTAGGAAAAAAAAAGTAATCAGTATATGAAACAGTTCTGTAAACAAGCCTTCTTAAAGAATTTTCTACAGTTGCTATTGCACAGGTTTCTTGTAGACAGTAAACAGAAAAGTCTGTTGCCAGAACAGTCACCTCAGATATGCAGTCATTAGCTTTTATAGTTAAAAAGTACTTGCAGTGTTCCTGTATCTTTATTCTGAAATAACCTGTTTCATCCCCATGTATTAGATGTATTCCCAAAAGCAGATAAAAAATGCTCACAAATGTGAAGCAGAATAACAGCAGAAACAAGTCACCTTAAATTTCTCCTTAATCCTCAAACAATATTATGCAAGATATGAATTATTCAAAACCAGGCTGCTCTTACGCAGTCAGAAAGAACATTCAGTAAATAAAAGTAAACGTAAAGGCACAGAGGTAATCCTGAAATGGGGAAACGCATCCCACATCACAAGGTGAAAAAGTACAATTCCTACATAATCTAGCAGGTAGAAGGAGGGGAGCTGCTTAGAGTTAACTTCTATTAGAAATCAGTGCAGCATTTCAAGTCTTTGCATAAAAACTCCCATTCATAGCAATTTGAGAACCCTTCACCTCTGCAGTCAAATGAAGGAATCCCCATTCCTCTCCACCAGCTCAGAAATTGCTATAGCACAGCACATCTGAAAAAAATCCCAGTGGATACTTGCCTAGGTTGGCCTTCTGATGGTGACTGAAATATACTCCAAGAAACCCCTTGAAATTTTTGAGTAAGCATTAAGATTTACTGGCTTATTTCTCACAACATAAGACAAAAAAAAAAACCCCATCAAGTAGAACTGCTCATTAAGTATCTCAAGTATTTCTTTAAATAAAAATTTTGCCTAGGAACTGGTGAGATTTTTAGCCTTAGTGACAGAGTATTTTAACACTGTCACTGGCCTGGTAAGTGTTTTTTCTAAACACATAGCCATAACTAACTGTAGTGGCAAGAGCATTTTTATGTATTTTTAATAATTTTTAAAGCAGTTTTACCACTAATCTTTGACTTTTTGACTACAGTATAGCAGTAATATCCATGATTAAAAGACTGGTCTATTGGAAAAGAAATAACTGGAACAGCTTTCTCTCATATACTTCTGGAAGAGCGGTAGCTGTTACACTCCCAGCGTAAGAGAAGTGCACAAGAGGTGCATGCACGCCCTGCTGAACTTTTCCACAATACAGTTTCACAAACAGCATTTATTAAGCATGAATAAACATTATTTAATCCACATACAGTACCTATGCTAACCTTAGTAGCTTGCACAACTGTCAGAAGCTTGCCAGGAATAAAGTATGTAATGCTGAAGCACGGCAGCAGCAGCACTGAAGCTGGGAAATGAATACTGGCATTTCTCTGCTGAAGAGCTGACCTCAGTGATTTGCATAACTCATTTAATGCAGCCTGTCCAGTTCTCCCTTCTTCTGCAGGCACCACTTTTACACTTCCCTGGCTTCAATCCTCCTCAAGACAAGCCAACATAACCCTCTACTATATTGCCACCACACTCCAAGCTAGGGCCAGCCATTCCCAACCTCAGTGCAAACAATACTCCCAGCTTCACCCTCAGTTCCAGCCTAGCAGCATGCAGGAGGCAAGGGTCATCCTACCCTATCCCATACAAGGACAGAGCTTTTCCACCACTGGCACTTCTGGCTTGTGGCTGCCCAGGGAAGAGAGAGAGAGTATCTCCTCTCTGATCCTCAAACAAGCAGGCTTTTGGAGTAAGCTGGAGAAAGTACAGTCACTGTGTCTTCAAAGAGAGGCCAAGAGGTTCAGACAGCAGATTTACAAGACTATGTTACCAGTGTTATTTTTAAATTAGAATTTTTTATTTTAATGAAAGAGCTTCTTATTTGATATCAACTATTCAGTCATTTGTAAGTTTTAGCCAGATCCCTTGCAACTAAGAGGAGCAAGGGTAAGAACAGAGCCTTTAATGCTGACATCACCCTCTGCCTAGGAGCAGCCACCAAGCAGCACTTCTTCACCACCCCGACTACTGAAGCAGTGGGGTGTGCTTGTGTACCCCCTACAAGAGAAAGTCAAACCCCAAAGAAGAAAAAGAGGGTTCTACTTCAAGTTCAGAGCTCCTGCAGAAGAGGAAAGGGAGGTGGTTTGTGAACATCTCAGATGTGGGAGTGCTTCACATGTATGTAAAATGAAGTCTCAAAGCTGTACCATAACCCTGGAACATGAAGCCTGAGATGCAGTTGAGCAGTCCAGGTTTGATATTTGTGCAGACAGAAGTTTTACTGCTTCGTGAAAGCAAAAAATACTGCTTTGTGAAAGCAAAAAATACCAGGTTATTAAGCAAAAAGAACCATCAGCTGTCATACATAAAACCTATGGGTAAAGCTTTTGACACTGGTGAACTGTACTAATATGAAGGTTTATTGCAAAAAATGTAAGAGGAAACTGCATCCCTCACCAGATCTAGTAAAAATTAGGGAAAACTAGTCTTCTGGATGCATATTGTGCATCAAGTACAAGGCAGGTGACAAGCACACTCATGAATCACCTCTTAACAGACTCATACCTTTACTTGCTGAATCAAGACCTATGTTTAATATGATTGAATGATCTTTAAGTAGATCAATCAAGGCAAGAAAGGTCCCCAAAGCATTCATGATTATGCATTTTCCAGCATGAATGAAGTCAGTAACTCAAGTTTTTAAATCAAAAGCCTAGCTGTTGAACTGACAGTAAAGAGAACAAACAGGTCCTCATCAAGCAGCTTCGCTGTGGGAGAGTCTCACATCATGGGTTAGCAGTATTTTAAGCATAGGGACGGCACTGGCAAGCATTAAAATCCGTAATGAAAAGAGGGAAGAGGTGTTCAGTATAAAAACCAAGAAAAGTGGGGAAGGAAGAAGCAAAATACCAGTTATTTGGGTTTGAAAAATAGTTCTTCCCATGAAGTTGAATTTGATAACATTTTTTGTTCTGGACAGCACTGCTGCAAGTGTCAAATGAAATGAACACAAATAATTGCCATTTTACTAGTTTGATTATAATCCATATTGTGATATTTGTAAGTGGAGCAGGTGGATGTTTTCAATAAAAAATCAACTACCTAGAGTAACTTCCCAAACAGAAAGCCAACCAGCATCTCTGCAAGTTCAGAGCTGACTGTTTCAGAGAGATTTAATAACACAATCATAAGGGACAGCCAAAACACTTATATTTCAGTGCACTGACACTGTAACTGAAGAAATATTTCTCCATGCTTAATGCACAATACAATAGCATTTCAGTGTTTACCAAGCATGCCAAGAACTTCTAATTACCTAATATGAACTCAGGCAAGGAGCCACTATGTCTTAAGTTCTGAATTCAGTAAAACAGATCAGTACATTGTTTCAAGCAGGCATACACTTTATAAAAAGAAATGCACTTTATAAAGGAAATGCATAAATGTGGAGTTCAGCTATGTATCGCAATATGCACTACCTAATGAAATGGAAAAGTTAACCAAGGCAGTAACTTTTTTTTTAAACCCCACAGTAATGATACAGAAGGTGAAACCAATATTAAATACAGGTGTCTAATTAAAACACATTCTTACACACATGAATTCCTCTGCAGTTACATAATTATGCCACAGCCAGGATATCTCTGCAGCAAAGCATGTTTTCAGTGATCCCAGCTCCTGCATACCTCAGACCCTGTGACTGCAGTGGTCAAGCCCATTCAGACCAGCTGATGGTCACTTGACTCTCTGCACTATTTATACATTGCTCCATTAAATGAAGCTTCTGATTGAGCTGAACAGATTAATGAAAATCCTGCCCAAGACATTTTTTTAATTTGCTTTGCCAGAGCACACTAGTATGAGCAACTCTAGGGAGGTTAAAGAGTTGGCACAGCCTTCTAAAACAACTTCCTAAAGGCAAAACCACCTGCATTCTCAGAGGCCAACTAACTAGGTTGTTTTTAAACTTAATAGCTGATAAATACAAACACAGTTACCTTTAACCAGGACCTAATTTTGAGTTAACTTCACAGACAGTCTTTGATGGATTTGTTACAAATAAGAAACTGGCTTAGTTGTAAAACCCCAAAAAGGATGCTGTAAATAATTATTCTAGCATGCAAGGCCCCCCCCGATCAACTCTAAGTTATACAGGCATAAATACATTTGATATGGAGTTAAGCAAACTGTTCACTAAAATTGATGGAATAATGAATAACTGAGCTTACAGCTTTGAAGAGTGGCACAAAACTTCCATGGAAGCATATTAGGCATGAGTTAATGTTCCTAAGCCAGAGGCTTCCATATGCTAAGTAATAATGAACTTCCTTTCTACAACATGCATTCAGTTGTCAGCTATTGTTAGTAAGTGCTCATACCCCAGTGTGTTGGAACTGTCCACTGGATGGTAATTTGAGAAACTGAATTAACTTATTCACCAAATCTCAATTTCATGAGCAGTAAAGTAATTTTATGTAAAGCGAGCACACAGTGACAGTGAAGTTTCTGTTTAGGTCCATGGTGTTAAACACTTTGCCAAAGGATTTCAGCTCAGTTCTTTACAAGACATACGGAAGGTAGCCTTCTGCTATCTGGCATTACAGAAACACCTACATCTAGATGTGTTTGTGTGGACACAAACCCAGTGTTTCTAAGCTTAAGGCAGGGTTACAGCAAGGAGATTGCCAAAACAGTATGGAGGTGGGAAGTGGGAAAAAAAAAACAAAACACCACAACATGAAAACCCACCCATATTCCTCTCCTTTCCCAGCCTGCATGCTCCTGGGTTCCCCTTTAACCCAGACCTATGCAGAATATTGAGTCACACACTGTCGGCAGCCCCCATGTCCAGCAGGTTTGCCAGACTTGCCACACACAGATGTTACAGCATACATCAGAGTATAGTGCATACATGGAAGAGGCCCACCCAGCCATTCAAGAGCCACGTAGCTGGCGTTCACAACGTACCAGCACTGTTGTAGTAGAGATGCTAAGCAAGATTGACAAGTGCCAAATGATTTTATCAGAGATTTAGCCATCTTATCTTTTTTTAAACAGCATGCATGCACTTCGCAACAGCACACTCTCAACATGCCAAATATTAACAATTTGACTAGCAATCCAACTGAAACATGAGTAGAAACTACACGAGTTAAGCACAAAATATTGTATTTTTACTGCAGGCATGATTCATCTGAGATTAACACTAAACATTACTGAATTCTGATGCTGGCCGAAATTACTCAAACAAGCCTCTCAATACCCCTACAGCACATAACCTTTAATAGTTGGGCTACGAAAACCCTACTATGTCCTTACTATGCCATTTAATTCAAGCTACCACGCAGTATGAGCTTGCATAGATCTCAGTTTGCATGGAAAATAGGGACCCTAATCTTTGACAACTCCATCATTTATTCATGCTGGCTATCTATGTGCAGAGAATATCAGCAAAAGAAAATATCAATGTGAAATGGCAACCTAGTGAATAAGTAAAAGCATACCAGGAATGAAACAAGTCTGATCACAAGTTGAGTGGCAGCACTTCCTAAAACTAATTCCCAGCACTGACAGCAAGAACCTTCTGTATACTCCTCAAGGACCTACTTTAAAGATAATTACTCTTCCAAGTGCAGTTAGTACTTACTTCAGAGGAGAACAGCATTCATGTGTTACTTGAACTGTGCAATATAAGGCACTTGATTATTCAATTATGGAAATGAAGTTACAAAGCCACCTGGTCCTGTATCACACCCTATGCAATAGAAGGGTGGTGAATATAAACTTGTTTACTGTCCTGTTCCCCACCCTTTCCTCCTAATCGTCTTCCTGCAAAGTGAATTCAACTGGGGGAGGTAAACTAGCTCCCACCACACCCCACTTTCAATCGAATGTAATACGAAGTTTACTACCTTTATGCCATGAAATTATACTGTTTCTAATCACCTTACTATTCTATGGGGAAAATAAGTCTGCCACCCAAGAAGTGGATTAGTTTCTAGGGAAAGATACAATGACTATCTATATACAAATTTTAAACCTATTAGTTGTAAGCCTGATTGCAGGGTGATGAACATGGACTACAGGCATGGTTTGGGCATTGTTTCGCCTCGTGACTCAGAAGGACTTGCTTTCTTCCTCTGACACATGCAGTTAAGATGACAGCCACCTTCCTTCCCCTAGTAAATGCTAGAACCATCCCAACAAAGGGGAGAACAAGTCCACCTAAGATGTCAAACCAGTTATGCAGCAGCAAGCTTTATTCTGGAAACCCAAGTGGCAAGTTACTTTATCCACATATAAATTAAGAAAATGCAGAGTACAACTTCAACAAAAACCAAACATCTTAAGTAGTGTTAAGGTGGACATTTAAGAGGAGTTATTAGGGAGCATTAAAGCCTTTAGAAGCCTGGAAATCTGAACATAGACCCAGATTACAGTACAGATGCAGTTAAGGTCTTCAGAAACTTTGAAATTAAACCAGAATCAGTATTCTAGGTAAGTGTTCTTCAATTATTTTTTTAAGATAAAGCACCTCACAACAGCAAAAACTGGAGATCACAATTTAAGTGTTAAGCAATCTTTACAAGAAAAATCTGAAAGCCTGGTACGCATTTTATTTTGCCTGAAGATTATCACTTGACAATAGCATGGTTACTATGCCAGAGACCTAAATGCATATATTTATTCCACAGCTCAAATGCCTTTGCTTCTTTCAGACCAGCAGAAGAACAAGTACCATGTGCTAAGAAGCTTCACAAAATAAACATCTATTCAACGGAACCAGGGCTAATATTTACTGATAGTAAATGTGCATGAAGTAATACACACCAGCAGGTCACACAAGTTACAAACACCAATTCACACAGCTCTACACAGGCCATATTCTATATGCAACTTAAGAGAAAGCAAATACAGTGATGTGCAAGGGACAGCAGCATCAATGCTGATACTAAATTTCTTATTCCAGATTTGTGCTTCTAGGCATGCTGTGGAAAAAGTCACACAGCTCTAGCTTTGCAAGTTAAAACTCCTCTGCTGGTTAAAACATACAAAGGATCGAAGGTCCATAGGGAAATGAGAAGACTGTGTCTTACTCAACCAGTCACTTAAATGAAGATCCCCTGCCACTTCCCTATATATAAATATACAGATATGTACAAACACTTGCACTGGAATGACGAGGTGAACATGGACAAACAAGTGCACTGACAGGGCAGATAACGGCTGTCAGTACTACTTTACCTTCTTTAAGCATTTAAGCAGAAAGACCTATTTGGACCTGGGACTGTACTATATGGGCCATCAGCCGAGTTGTTTAATAAGCTATTAACATTTGAGTGACATATGCAAGTCAAGGCCAGACTGCCCTCTCGTGTCTGACATCATACAGGTAATTAGGAGGTAGGCTGCATCCATCACGGCAAAAGTACTCTGTAGGTACTAATCTGTCAACTTTTAGAAAATGTCACAGTAAGTAAGGTAAAGAGGAACAGAAGTCTGTGGTAAATCCCAATGCAAGAGATGCTGCCAATACTACTATGGCTGCTGCTAAATTAAAGGCTACCTGTAACACAAAGATGACTTTGATGTGGTTTAGCAACCTAACACTAGAAGAGAGACATAAATAGGATACTGAAGAAAATACATAAAGCCACAAAATCAACAAGTCAAAAAGTATGTGTGACCACATAGTAGTATGATGAATTAACTTTTACTTTATTGCCTTCCCAAAAAGGGTAAATACGGAACCAGGAAGAAAAAGACTGAACTTGTGGAAATAGCTGGTGCAAGTGATATAGCTACCATGATACAGAATAGGGGGCACACCAGCTGGAAAAGTATCTTCTCCCACAGTAGATAACTTCAGGCTGTTGTACCCACTCAGAATCTTGCAAAGATTATCTTCCAGTTTTTCCAAAACATGAACTGGTTTTAGACCATATCCAAGAAAAAGACAAAAATTAGCCAAGGACTGCATTGTCTAAAATGTAGCTGGAAAGAACCAAAAGGCAGCTCTTTAAGTACCCAATTCATTGGAGTGAGATACCTCAAGAATATTTAGAGATTCAAAAATATAACCACAACAGACAAATGGGAAGCAGTATCATCCTTTGCTAAGTCACCTTAGAATGAAGGCAGCAAATTCATTCAGGGCAGGCAGAGACTATGGTGGCAGGAATTCACAGTACTAAGAAAAAGGACATGGACTAGCATACCACTGGGGTTGAAAAAGGGCACTTGAAGGTAAATCCTGAATGGTACAAAGTATCAATAGTATTTTATCTTGTACAAATTGCTAATAGGTTCAGGTTATGATAGAACAGTAGACTACACTAATCAAAGTAGTCTCAGTTTTGAACTGTATATTAAACAGTATTATCTACAGTATATTAGTATTATAAACCGTATACTATATTATCAACAGTACACTAAACAAAGGCCTTTTTTATCAGGCCTACTCCAACTCAGTACCTTTCTTACCCAAAAGGGCTTTTTCATTACTGAAAATACAGCATGAAGGAACAATAGCAGAATATACTCTAAAGTTAAGAGTTTTAAAGACCAAGCATCCAAGCAGGACAGACAGGATAACCAATCAAACACCTTATTGTACATGAAAATGTTATAAATACATCAAAAGCACAAAACTCAAAGCCAACTTAGGAGTTAAGTATGAATTAGCAAGCAGAGGATACAGACCAGCAACTTCACATGTGCATTTGCGTCAGTATTGTGAGTGAAGATGGCACTTCAGAACAAAGATGGTTTAACAAGTGGGGTGGTCACCCCCTCTCTACAGCTGCAAGACATACTAACAAAAGTATGCCAGTACACATTATGTTTGTTTAAAATAAATAAATAAATTAGCAGCAGCAATGTTACCTGAAGAAAGATAGTTACATCTATTGCAAAAAAAAAAAAAAAAAAAACAAAAACCAAAACCAACCAAACCAACCTATTTAGTCAGGCATGTGTTAGATCCAGTACTGCAATTAAATTTCACCTTTGAAGAAAAACCTCTAGAACTAGATTCCTATTACAGGTCATGATGACACTAAGAAAGCTTAGACATGGCCATATTAAATTTTATCTCACACCATGTACTTTCATTCATATCAGATTAAAAGAAGAAAAAGGAAAGATGTCTTTGAAGTACAATTCCAATTTAAAATTCTAACTATTAACACATTTTTAAAATGCCAGGTAGATTTGTCCTGATAAACCATTTGGCAAAGTCTAGGTACACCTGGTATTTTGTAATGCACAGCAGCAACACAGGAACCACTGTCAAACAGCCAGTCTCATTAATCCTCTCTCATCCAAAGGTGTGAGGGAAAGCCCAAACAAAAACATGCACATTAATACTTCTGATAGGCAGCAAGGATGACAGGCACTCTTGACTTTCCAGTCTGTGTCTGCTAACAGCACGATCAGCTGCAGACGAAGTCTTACTTCTTTTTATCTCTCTACCTATACGAGATTCACAATTACTGCTGTAGACATGTGAAGTAAGGCACAAAATTCCTTTTTCCTGTCAAAAACCATAAGGCAGGCTGAACACCTTATACAGTCACTCACCTGCAACCTCTGGAGTTATTGATAACAAAGCTTTCCTACTCTAATTGTTTTCTACCTCTACAGAACAGTTAGCATTATGTATAATGCACCCGTTTGCAGATAAAAGACCAGGGAGTTTTATCTTCCAGCACACAAAGTGTTTTGAACAGCATCAGTTGCATAGCAGCATTTTCTTCTAAATTAAGTGTACGTTGCCATTTGGAGACTTGCTTCACTGTGCCACTGTAGTAGCCTTCTAAAGACTCCCAGGGCAAACATCTCTTTTGTTGGCAGAATGCCTCATCCAGTATCACAGGGTAACCGATGGGGAAATCCAGTGCACTATGCAAATACAAACATCAGCACAAGATAACAATTAGATGGCAGAGTTGCACATTTCAGTAAAGTAGAGGAAGTCTATCAAACCAGTCATTTTGGAGAAAACACCATTCAGAGCCTAGATCCTGGTATATTCATAGCTTGCATAATCACAAGTAGTATATGTACAAAAAAAAAATCCACTGCGTAAGTCAGGAAGAACAGTGGTAAAGTTGTTGAAAAATAAGCCATTCTAAAGACAGAAAGATTCAGAGTACAAGGTAAACATTTTCAGTGAAAGTAACCAACCAGATATCTAGAAAAACTAAAATAAAAGACCCCCTTTTAATAATTGATACCTTCAAGAGAACTTACTCAGCTAAAGCTATATATTAAATCTTGGAGGTACAGTGCAAGTAAAGCGGTTTGTACAACATTTTGCCATAACAACTGGGAAACAACACTACAGATTCTGGTGGGTTTAACTGCTTTTGGTATTAAATGTGCTGAACAATTAAACATGGACTAAAATTTGTCAGAAGCTGTTTCTAACTACATGCCTAGCTGATGTACCACTGGTGGAGTACTGAATCAGTTGTACACAAATGTATCATTGGAAATTCTCCTGAAAAATAAATGGCAATTAATTTCAAGGACAAGAAGTGCAAACTGTGAGGGAAGACAGACTGAAGCAAACAAGCATTCCCATCCAGCACTGCTCAATTTCTGTTAGTGGTAGCACAGAGGAGTTCAAAGTTCACTTTCACAGTTGATGTGGATTTCCTTTAAGATGCCTGGAAAATGACTGTGTTGACCACATCCACATTCTGAAATACTTTTTTGAGAACTCCTAACGAAGCTTTGGCCAAAGGAACAGGAACTGACTCATTTGTACAGTACCCATCCACTGCACAGTCACTCTAAGATGTGTGCCTGAGATGCACGTGGGCAGGGATAAAGCAGTCAAGATTCTTACTCTGAGAAACTTAAGTTAGGGATTTTGTATTGACATGTCAGCACTCTACACAAAGGTGTGCTCACAAAGAATTTCTATCATTACATGCTGCCAAAGTCAGTGTCAGCTCTACTACTGCTGTTCTGAACACATTTATACACAGAATTGAAGACTGAGCTGTGCTCAAGACCATCAGTACTCCACAGTGTATTTTACTACTAGCAACTCAAACTGGCCATGAAGAAAGAGATGTATGAGCTAGCATACTATTACAACCTGTACAACAAGTGAAAAAAAATCAAAAACACTCAACACCAAAGTGTACCATTTCAAATGAGCTGGACTGTATATACTATGAATCACTCAATCCTAGTTACATTGTACCGCAAGATAAAACAGTTCTGAAAGGGAAACTTGAAGGATTCAACAAATCATTCCAACATTTCCAATTCACTTGTCAATCTTCAGAGCATGGCAAAACAGTATGCAGTGAAGGATGCTCTGTACAGGACGTATATACTACCAACTATCACCTTGCGGCTGTTAGCTATGTATAGGCTTGCAGAAAACAAGCATCCCATTTAAAAGTCAGCTTTCTACAAAATAGGTGTGACACTAAGTCATTGCTTAAACCCACTGAAACTGCACTGAATCATTTTCCTTAACAGCATCATAATGAAGCGGGTGTGTTGTTTTTAAATCAAGGTGTCTGCTAAACAAGATTTTAAACGATTTTTGATTATCACTATATCCCAAAAGCGTAAGACTTATCTCCTAAACTCTATAAAAATTGCACTTACAAGATGTCTAAGAAGCACCTCCACACCAAACAAGGTAGGGAAGGTAAACATGTATTCCAGCAGGAAAACACCTTTGGTCTGACTACAGAACTACATTGATCAGGATATCCATCAGAACCTTCGCTGTTTGTATCTAACCGGGCTTCTGAATGCAATCCTTTAAGAAAGAAAGGTTAACTGACATCCCAGGATAGCTCTCCCAAGTGGTTTGGGCTCTCCACACTGTCACAAAGCAGCTTTATCTAAAACATACAAGTGTTTTGTTTTGATTTTTCCCCCCCCTTAAAGGAACATTTGACTAAACTTTCCTGCCCATACCTAGGCACTTTTTAATTGATGTGTTCTTATGCAGTATTGAATTGCATACTGCTCCTCCACCACAGAATTACAAGCTCTTAACCTCAGCCAAGAAGTCAGAAAGTTCCAGCAGGACAATTCAGCAGGCAGCAGAAGTATATTGAAAGTACTCAAGCTAATCTGGTTATAATATCCGAAGTTACACATTATCAAAGGGGCATTCTGGCTACAATGCGCACCTCTTTGGGTAGAAACTCTCAGTGAAGATACAGCACTCTGCTTGTGAGTACAGCTTCCCCCCCATAACATATCAGATAATCTAGCAGGTGTTCTGTGCTTAACAGGAGAGCAAGATAGGCCATGCTACTTCACAATTAAGAGGCAATTACAGATTTCTTATTCAAATATAATGCCACCTTCTGTACTCATTTTCTAGTATATGATCCATGTATCTTTCTCACAGGAATTTTTGCTATGTAACAGTTCTACAAAAATGTATCATTTCCAAGAAAGGGACATCTAGATAGGATAAGTCATAAGAGGATTCTTTTGTGGCATAAGAAACAAGTGGTACATTTCAGTTTATTACATAAAGGTACCTCCTACAGTAACCTCACTGCTATTACTACTGTAGCTATTTGAAGACATCACCTTTCACATTCAGAAGTGAACCATTCCTCCCTACTGTTCTGCTTACTGAAAACAGCTGAACAAAACCAGCAAGGCAGTTGCAAACTCAAGCATCATCCTGACATCAATGTACTTTCACCAAGATTGCATACGGATTTAGAATCCTAGATGTTCATTCTTCTTACAGCCATAAACCAGTTCTGAGAAAGCACTTTGGTTTTCTGAACATGAAGTGAGATTTTTGCCCTCTCCAGCTTCTGTATTACAGAAGGTGAGACCTGTTTAATATTCCTCAGCTAACAGTTTCTAAACAGTTCCAGAGAGGCAAGGGATTGCCCAGCTAAAGTGGTGCCACTACGAAGAGTCAAGTTCAAACTGCACCTGTTTGACCAAGGATAGCATTTTTATGTCCTGTCTGTGTAGACAAAAAAGCTTGGGTATCAGTCATTTCAACCTCTCAGCCATCCAAGCATCATAAAGCAGAGTTGGCCTTCTCAGCTGACAACAGCAGTGGAGGCAGGAACAAGCAGTAGCATTCAAGTAGACAACTCCCTTAAAAGACACATAAATGACAACTTCCACCAAAAGTTTGCCTACGCTAGGCAGCAGAGTGGAAACAAAGCTGTCACTTGACTTCCAGTTCCTCACCCCAACCACGAGTCACATCCTCTTGTCTACTTGCAGTAACAGTTACTCCCAAGTGTTAATGACACTGTACAGCAGTACGGTGTAGCTAGCATCTAGTAACCAAAGGTCAAAAACCTTTTAAGGATGCTCAGAAACCAGAAGAAAAATTCCCTTAAGCAAGGATCAGGGCAGTTCCCCTATAAAGCAGTTTAATACTTTCACAGGTCATGCTGCAGTTTTTCCTCCTCCAAGAGGATCACCATTCTTAACACCTCACTCTCCTTGCATTCTACTCAGGCTCTCCCTATCACAACTGCAAATACTATTATGCAACTTATGTGAGCATGTTTCCTATAGTTTCCAAAAGGATAAACATTGGATTTCATCCTCATTCCACAGCTGCTTTTGGAGAGGGAGGCCTCCCATCCACTCCTTCCTCCTCTGAGGAATTACAGAGGAGGGGCAGAGCTCTCACAGCCAGGGCTCCAGCCCAGATGCAACAGTTCCTGCGGCAATGTGCCTACTTCAGCGGCCACCCATCAAACTCTACCAAGCCACATCAGACATTTTGCCTGCACATCACTTCTTGCAGTGAAATACCTGCCCATTTAGGGAGCTGGCACCATGAAGGCTGGCTTTGCTGCCATTAGAGGTAAGTTGGAAGTGCCAATTATTGACGATCTTCTCATTCACCAGGGACTACATAAAGGGTAGACTTCATTTTTGAGGCTCATTAGTAACCACGGTGCAAATTGATTATTACTAGCATACATACTCAAAGCACAACCAGTATTCAGCAGAACACTATTACTCATTTACATTCTGAGAAGTCAGTGCTTTATCAATCACAAGAAATACCCTCAAGCTTTTGAAGAGACATACTCAACTGATTTAGAAAGAATTACACACTAATAAGTGATTAGTGTTACTCATAATTAATAGCTACATTGATAGTATTTATACATTATGTCTCATTAATTCAAAAGCTTAACTTTGGGCATAGATTTGAAGAGTTAAATATTTGTTAACACTACATGAGGATCTCCCCCATGCAAAGGTTATCATCTTACTAACTAGTTAACTTGGTTTGAACTTTTCCAACTTGCAACATTTGACTGAAAGTTTAATCTTCCCATGTGTTAACTAGTTTAAGGGAGTAACTCAAAAGAGACCAAATTTTCAATTATTTTAAGGTCTTCAGATGCCTCCTGAAACAATCAGGATGCTCAAGTATCCCATCTTATAATACTCCTGAATTTTTCATCTTTTTTTACCAATTTGCTACAACACAAACTTTCCTTTTCTGCTTGCAGGTGGATACTGGCAAGTACCTCCTGGTTTTAATACAAAATCAGGAATGTTCATACATTCACATGATCATCTCCCATTCAAAGCATTCAAACACCGTTCTGAAAAGTGCACCTTCAGGTGCTGAACCTTCCTTATCACAGTATCATACCTTTTAACTGAGCCTGAAATTTACGACAAAAGTACAACTTGGTTCTTTTAAATATTTTCAGTGTTATTTGGGATTTTGTTTAACGTCTGCTCCTCCCCAGTACAAATCAAGAAGACATAGCAAAATAGGCCCCTCAAAACCACAACTACTTCAAGTATTTTTAGTGAACATATAGACAGCAATTACTAATAGAAACCATTTCATGTTTATTGCCCAACCACACACTTGTTAGGCAAGGGCAGCAAAACATTAGTAAAATACAAGTATTTAATTATTCACAAGTCATCCAGACCTATGACGTTTCCCTTCAGGTGTGAACAGCTTGCTGCAGAATTCAGACCAGATGTTGCTCTTAAAATGAGCACTGATTTACAAACATACAGTTTCACCATGACCAAGACAGCTACAAAATTGAACAGCACTATGCATCTATTTATAGTAGATATTTCTGATGGTGAAGAAAAGTGAAACATCTGGTTCAAGATGATTATGAAACAGATAAACCTCATCACACAATAACTACAGAGCATAACTTCTCAACAGCAGAGGCCAATACGTAAGAAGGAACCCCAATGTCTGCAGAAAGATACACATGCATTAGTCAGTTATTGTAAAGACGGAGTTGAGAATGACAATTAAAAAGTCAACAATTTTTTTTTTAGCTGTAGACCTTAACTTTCATAATAACATTATTAAAATTATTACAGAATAATTGCAATCTGCAGATTCACTGGGAGAGTTGCATCACTGTTGAGTACTAAAAGCAAGCATGTACTGTTGTAATGCAAATAAGCATTTACATATCCAGAACAGTTTTGGGGTTTTTTTCCTCCCTCATCTAGAGATCTTCAGAGACAGCTAGAAATAATCAGCATGGATGCATGCACTAGTAAGAGTTTGGCCTGGCTCAGGACAAAGCCAAATGCTTTAAGTTACATGCATAGGACACTACATGGCTTCTGAATGTGATCAGCAAGACAGCAGCGAAATCTGCAACAAAACTACTCTGGCCTAGAAAATTTACTTTATTTCTTGAGTGAACATTAAAACAGATCCACCATTTTGTGCTCCAACAGAGAAATAAAGCACATTTTAGAAGTAGCATAGGATCTGAAGAAAGGTATATACAAAAAGTAGGCGAATATTTCCATTTAGAAACATACTGCCTGCTCAGTGTTTCTAGACAATAATTCCATCAGATGATCAGTTTCCTTGGTTCAATACCCTACCTTATAATAGATGGCATGAGCTGTGCCACTAAGTTGCTGGTTGATTTTTTGGGGGGTTTTTTTTGGGTTTGTGTTTTTTTTTTTTTTTTCTAAGACCAAAGAAGAGCTACAGCTTCTTCCCTAAACACTTGATATCCAGCTGCTGTATACTATAGTCAAAGATGAAAATTCTCACCTTCAAAAAGAAAGATTCTCTAGAAACAGTAATTTCTAAGAGATTACAGGCAGTGCTCTCCTGCCAACCACAGCCAGTCCCACCTTTCCCAATTTCTATTTAGGCCACAAAATGATCTGATTCTTTGCAGGGGGATGTAACAGTGCACAAGCATATCAGCTTGGGGAAAAAATGCCCCACAAAATCAAAACCAACAACAACAAAAGACACACCAAAAAACCCCAAAACAAACAAACCCCAAAATACAAACCAACCAACCAACAAAACCCCAAAACCACCCACACACAAAAAGAGGTTTAAACTTTTCTTCTTGGGCAAATAGTCGCAGTTCAAAATTATCCCTAGAAGTAGTCACATTAGGCAGCATCTTTGTCTGGCAAGCCTACAGAAGTCAGGCTTCTCTGAAGGGAATTACACAAAATGCCCAAATCAGTTATCTTTAAGGAGAGGTCAGAAATGCAGCCATCAAGATTTGCTTGAAAACAGTTAACCTAACCCTTTGGGCAGCATGACAGTCCAGAGACCCTCTTATGTACCATATAGTTTTTTTTACACCCTCTATTTGTAGGTCATCACTTCATCATCAACTTCAAAGCCATACAGCAACTCTGTAAGGTGTCTTGAGTCAATTTTTAAACTTTGCTTCATCTATCTGAGACATAAAACCAGATTTTCTGTCCTGTGACTGTTGAATTTCTAAGATACTGGTATTTGTACCAGTAAATCACTTAAATCTTTACTGCTCATCAGCTTTTATGAGCAATACCAGATATTCACAGAAATGAGCTGATGATGTTCTGGCATTACACTATAGTTTCATTTATCATGTGCGTAGGAGACAGGAGTATTTAGCTATACGCTCCACCTCAGTCTGCCCATCCAGCAGCTTAGTTTTAACCTTTTATTTTTTTAGTGTTGAGGAATTTCAGTAAGATATTTAAAGGAATATTAACAGCCTATCACAAGCCTATCCAAGAGCTACATCTCTTACATATGTATTTTGAAAGGTGTTTCCCCTTTCTCACAAATCCCAAGGACCCAAGTAACATCAGTTCAATTTTTCAGCTCTTGCCATGGTAATTTGTAAGAATAATCACATGTAATAACCTGATCACCCTTCAAGAAAATTATTTCAGCCATATTACACTGCATTTCTAACAGGTAAAGGGCAGAAGAACTAACTGCAGTTATCATAGTTACAGATGGGTGAACAAAATGTTCCTGCATTTATATAGAATGGCTTTCACATAAAGAATCCAGTTTTCAAACCTCAGCATAGTAAGAACATAAAAGGGAAAAAATAACTTTGCTGCTCATATCTGCAGTCAGGATAAATAAACTAAGAAGCAACTCCTTCCCTTTACTATATAATAAACGTAATATACCTTCAGAGATTGGAAATAAGCATCCTTTCCTGTTAAAAGCTTCCCTTAAGGCTATCTAGAAGTTTAACAGCTAACCCCAAAAAACAATTCCCAAGCAGGGGAAAGAGTAATGCTCTAAGAGGTGATAAACTACAGCACTACCAAAAGCAATCCCCTACTGCTACACTTTTTGGCAGGAGGTGAGGAGGGTAGTAGTGTATAATCCATTCAGACATTGACTTGACCTATGTAATCTAACTAGTTCAAGATACCACAAGTTGGGGGGGGATACCCCATGCACTGGAAGTTTCCATAGGTCACTGAACCTATTACAATGATTTCTTATCTTCCATCACTCAAAACTCCATTTGGTTGGAAAAATCTATCTGTATCCAGGAGGTGGGTGTGCGTGTGTGTGACACAGGAATGAAGCGTGACACGCACCAGCACACTGGCTAAGAATAATAAAATTAATAAGGAGTCCAGAATTTGTTGTCATCTGACAATTATGGGTAACACTATTCAGCACTGTTATATCACAGAGGCAAACATCTTCATACATACTGCCTTGCCATCCACACAATCAAGGTATTTTATAGAATCCATCCACTGCTGGAGTGCTGCTAAACAACTGAATAAACTAGGGCTAGAAGTGAACCAGCCACATAACCTTCTCAGTATCTAAGATGCCAGCTGAGACAGACCACAGCTGCCACTGCAAAAAAAGCTAGTTTTATGCATTGCTCATGCCTGCCCTTCTCTGTATCAGTAAAGCATCACCACTTGTAGCAACTAATGAAAATTATCATTATGATACATAGAAAAATTTACTTGTGGCAATTTTAATTTCAGTTTCCCTCCCTCCCAGCATTTTGTAATTCCAAGTGTTTTCTTTCTGTAAGAAATATTTTTTTCATTACATATGCTCGCAAAAAAAGACAGCAAAAACATACTAACAGAATGAGCATAAAATGTGGTTTTGCATGAGATCATATACTACAAAACGTAAGTTTTTTTTTTAACGAATAAACTGGAACAGTCAACAGTATGACACAATCCAAAATACGAGTAACAGACATGATCTAAACAGAATTAGACTGGAACATGTTTGTTTAATTCCCAAAAATTCAGTTTATGCTTAAATCAGCCAGCCTTCACCTCATACAAGTATTCCAAAATAGGTGAGTGAAACTCAGTGGGAGGTAGCTGATCATTTCATTAACAGACAACAAATCAACTACAATTACATTTTTCAAGCTTTGACTATTTAAGCAGAATAGTATGTGCTTTTTATTCTTTGGGAGAGCAGGGGGAAGGGAGCAGGAGGACCTCTGGCAAGAATGCTAACCTTATGAATTCTTCCTCTGGAATTTTAATTGGTAAATCTATAAGTAAAAACGTACCCAGCTGCAGGGAGCTGCTCCCCAGCCCCACCGCAGTCACAGAACCTTGGATCTGACTGCTCAAGCCTGAAAATAGAGCGTTTTCCTCAGGTGGTGTCCAGCCACACCTGAACTGAGAAGGGGACTCTGACAGCAGAAGTTGGGTTATGCTCTCCTCAACTTGCAAAGGCATAGCTCCTCTAGAAGACACGCTTATCTCGAAATCTATTCTTTTTATTGCTTCTCTTATTAGACATTGCCTACTCATTTTTGCAATAAATTTAGCTACACAACAACCTTGAGCTCTATTTTTATATACAGCATTGTTCAAAGAGCTTCCGAACATTGTATTAGGAAAGAGAGAAAGGCCTTTGAACAATTGAGACAAGCTTCAGAACAGAAATGTAACCTCAACACCAGCAAGTTTCTTTTTTTCCTCTTTGGAAAAATCTTCATGTGTGCAATCGTGACAAATGAAAGCAAGGGATTTAAAAGTAAGAAAACCAGTGTTTCATGCATCAGAACCAATAGAGAAGAGCATACTCTGGATGACACCTTTTAAGCTACAGCCAAAGTTCTTTCCAAATGCATCTTTTAGAAGTTACAGCTCAGAAGGCAAAAATAAAGCTCACAACAGCAGATCTGGAACATAAGTTACAGTTTCCACATAATATATCCACTCTTTACTGATGAACATACAAGGTTTATAATATATCACAGGCATTACTCTTTCTCATCTGACTTGCAGGCAGTTTTCACAGTAACAATTAATGTACCAAGGCCAGGCTGAATGAGGCTTTGAACAACCTGGTCTAGTGGAACGCGTCCCTGCCTGCGGCAGGGTGGTTAGAACTAGATGATCTTTAAGGTCCCTTCCAAACCAAAGCACTCTATGCTATTTAAATAACTGAAAGAGCCATTTTCATATGCACTCACATGGTAGCTCGGTTCTTTAGCATTTCTAGGATGACACTACATTCAAGAGCCTAGTAAAAACCAAAATCCTGAGTATTGAGACTGACACATGTATCACGATATTTCTACCTTGAAAAATGTCTCTGAACTATATTTTTTTTTAAATACTTAAGAAGACATTAAGTAACAGGCACGTGGGAAGCTGTATCTAGTTTTAACATGCAGAAAGCAAGCGATTCTGCCTAGCTCGTGATTTAAACTCACTCCAGCTTCCACATACGAAAAAACACCAGCTAAGCAACCGGTGAGGAATTGCCGCTCCAGCCCTCTCCTCCCGGAGGAAGCAACACCAGCTTCTCTCTGCCGCACGAAACGCTTCGCTCCCCGCAGTTTACACACCTGAGCACCGAGACCCGCGCTCCCACCTCCCGGGAGGGGGAAAGGAGGTCACCGCGATAAAGAAGTCGTGGCCACACGTGTCGCGGTGACTTTTATCCGGACGGGGACCCGAGAAATGCCAAGGGAACTTCCCCCTCCACGAAAAGGGGGGTAAGGTGTAAGTCAGGGAATCCCCGATACCCTCCCTCCCCTGTAAGTGCGCTCGCTTTGCAGCCCACGATTAACCGGGAGCGCACGGCCGCAGCACAGACCCGACCCCACCACCCGAACAATCCCCTTGGAGCGGGCCGAGTCGCTCCTCACTCACCGGTGCCGAGCGGCGCTTCCGAATGACAGGAGTCTCCTGCGAGCCCCGCCGAGAGCCCCAGCCAAGGAACGGCCGCGTTACTGGGGCGGCGGGTAGGGCAAGGGGTAGCATAGGCGGGCTCCGGTAGAGCCCCGCAACCTGCGGTGGAGCCCACAACCCGCCTCCACCCCGGTCGGCGGCAGCAGCTGCAGCAACAACAGAAGGAGGAGGAGCAGCGGACCGACAGTACAGAAACAGGGCAACGCTGCGCACCCGCCACCGCCGCACGCCGCTCTTATAGAGACCCGCCAATTAAGGGCGGCCAATCGTCGGTCGGCAGCCACGTGACGGGGCAGTTCCAATTACCGCGGAGAATTTTCTGAATTAGCGGGGTTACACAAAGGACACTCATTGAGGGGGAAGGAAAAAAAGGGCAGCGAGCGGGAGCGGGAACGCCCAGCCGGAGCCTGCTGGTGATTTAAAGCAGGAAACTCCCTCGCCTCACACAGACACGGCCGCATTCAGCACCGGCCAGCATCTCCGCGGGAGGAATGTCTGGCGCACATCTCGCTAATCCGCGCTCGCCCCCGAGGTTGGGTTTGCGCGGCCATGGCCTCGCTCGCTCCCCCCGCGGAAAGGCTGGGCCGGAGGGTGTGTGTGCCACAGCGAGAACCAGCCCCCCGCCACCCAATGAAGCCCCGTTTCTTAAATATATACAACTACTTGTTCAAGCAGAAGCTGGAAGCGGCTTGCAAAGCAAAGGCTGGTGGTGAGCGGTGTGCCGGCACCGCTCTGAAAAACTTTTGCGTGCAGTGAATCACGCAAGTCAAGGAAAAGGGGAATTATCAAGAGGCCCTGAACAATCTGCAATTACCAGCTCCTTGTGCGAGGAAAGGCTTCTGCAAGAAAAATGTGCCCATGCGAACTAACACTGAACGTCTGTACCTTGAGGAACTGCTGCGAGAAGAAATGAAGGGTATATAAGAAACAGACCCTCACTTAAAAGCAATACTGAAAGCCTCACTTTCCCACAAACCTTCCAGGGACACAAGCCAACACCTCCAAGTGCCTTCAGCGCCTGCCTGAGACGTGCCACCGAGCCACCCTTCATCTCTGTTTTCCTACCCTAAAGAAACATGCAAGGCCACGAACACCCCACGGGCGCAGCAAATGCCATCCGAGGCACAACCGGAACAACGACAAGGCTGCCTGCCACCGACAAGCCTTGCCAATCCCAATTTATGGGCAGGAAACATATGCCAGGACAAACCAGTCGAGATGACTCAAATTGCCTCTCCCCCACCCTCCTGTTCCACAGAACAACAGCCCTCTTTAGCAACGGGGAGTAGGACCTCTTGGAGGAATGACTCAAAGCTGCTCTCAGGGGTAGTGGGAAGAAAAACCCCAACAGAACAGAAAACACCCTATCTCCTCCTCCCCCCCTTTTCATATTACATTAATCAAACACACAACAACTGTCTTGAGATAATAAATGCAATAAAGACAAAGAAATCTAGTTTTACCGCAAGATAAGTTTACTGAGGTCAAACCCAAGGGAAAACTGATCTAACCACATTTTCAAATTGTTTGGAATATTCCACAGCCCAATGAAACCATAAAATGGCAAAAACATCCTATCTTAGAATAGCATGAGGATAACAAAAAAAGTTACGTTTAATTAAAGGCAGATGACCTAATAAAAATTTCACACTCACACTGTGTGCGTATATAGCTCAGTAGTGGCTTTCATCTATTGCAACTTTTCTTAAAGAAAATGATCGTAGGTCTTAACATTTAGGTGGTGTTTGTTATCTTTGATTAAAGATACCAGAATACTTCAAAAATTTAGTCTTTATGCTGTCATGAGCATGAAGCCAATAAGTAACATAGTCAGGTCATCTTCTAGAGAATTGCACATTTCAGCTTCTTGCAGGGCAGTGAACGAATCTCTCTCAAAATGGCCATGGATTTTCTGTTAACATAAAAAATGGGAGATGAACTGCCCACTCTTCCTGGAAGTTTAATGGTAGATAACAACTGAAGAAGAGATTGGGACAACAGGTGTAGCGGAAGAAGTTAGGGACTGGAAAGCAAACCAGCCAACACTCCTCTGTTGATTTTTTGAACCTGAGTGTATCTCCATCTTGGAAAAAGCTGCAGCTTCCCCTCAGCTCTTGCAACTGGGAGGTTGTTTCAGAAGTAGCTTCTGATGGTTTAGAGCTGCTTTTTTTTTTTTTTCAAAATTTCCATCTTAAACTTATTCAGGGCCAGCTGTTGGCACAACATCAAATGATCAGCATTGTCCTCCCTTTGCTAAAACGGCACTTTTCCTTTTCCTGTGCTATACCACAAATGCCCCCGTTCTTCCATCCTGCAGCTTGTTGGTAGATAGCAGTCATATCTGCCTTTGACTCTGATGAGATATTTAAGCCCAATGATTTTATCATGCTTCATCTCTGAGCTTTTCCTAAAGCACTTATTATGAAGTTCCTCATGAAAATAATTTAGATTAAAATAACCTAATTATTTTACTCTTCTTGAGTGCAAACCATGACTCAGATGAGCCAAACACAAAATATTCCGAAGTATTCTATGTATAGCATTTGTGTGAATTTGTGTGGCTGAAGCCAGCCATATAACTTAAGTACTCCATAATGGAAAAGCTGATTAACCATTATAAATACCTCAGAAGTACATTTTTAGGGTAAATCCTCATAATATCCCTGTGAAATGGTAGACTTGACTCTCCTTTAGAAAATTACAGGACAGGAATACTTAAAATGTCTTGACTAGTATCACAGAAGTTTCCATCAGGAACGAAGCTGCACCTAAGGAGCTCTTGGCTCCCTGTCCCACACCGCATCTCCTGGAGCACGCTGTGCTTCTGATTCCAGCCTAATCCAGCCGAGCTGGATGTCTGCAGTCACCTTCTACATGGCTAAAACATAACATTCAAAAATGACAGCAGCTGGTGCCTGATGAGGGGAAGATGTGCTTTCACTGTGGACCTCATTGCTAAGAAAGATTTTTCTGGCTGTGTATTTTATGGTGATTAGTGTCTTAGCTTTTATTAGGGGGATCAGAGTCAGAAGCTGAGACTTTTGTCCTACTGCAGAAAAGGAACACAGAAAGGTGCATCACTGAATTGCTGGCAGTTATGTTCTTATTTCAGAACCTGGCTATGCAAACATGACTGAAGTTCAGCTGGATTCTGTCTGTCATGCTTTCTGGGAGAAGGGTACTTCACTTTAACACAGAAACCCAATTAGAGCAGGAAGGGAGAGAACAAGGAATGCTGAGAGGGACAGAACTGTTCTCTTCATCCTTCTCCATGCACCCTCACAGACAAAAGCACCCACCTATTCTCCTATGTTTCTGTCGACTATTTCCTCAGGAGACTTGTTTTAGTTCATTGTTCCAGCAGAGCCTGTTTCCTGCGATATTTAGCAACTCTCCTCTCCCAGCAGGGAAGCCTACCTATTTTTCCCTTTTGACTTTCTCACCTTTCTGTCTTGGTTGAAATGCAAGGGGTAAATTGCCTGATTCCTTTTAAGATGCTTTTCACTGGTATCGGTCACAGGGGCCATCCAGCTGATGCCACAGGCAAGAGGGCCTGATCCAGTTGAGGTTTCAGCACACCACAGTGCTGCCAAAGGCCACTCTTGTTCCCTAGGGAGTTAGACAGCCCAAGTTAGACAGTTCCCATTTTCCCATCTTGCACAAAGCAATGACGCAGGAGAGGGAGAGGAAAAGTCCACAAAGACACCATACAGACAGACCACCATTCCCTCACCTGGCAGAGTTTATTCATGAGAGTACTTTGTGACCCAGACTCAAAATACGGGAGTCACCTTAGGACTGGGGAAAAGAGCAGATGATCCATTCTTCATTCTTCCCTGAGGAAGGGAGTGCGCTCCACAGTAAACTGTCACCACCCTTAATTCTAACTGCACTGAAGGCCCACCTCTGCCAGAGGGGAAGAGCCCAGCCCACAGGGAAGCACCCAGCATCACTGGGATGTCAGAATTAGATACAGCATCACAGACCAAGGATGTGCATATATCCATAGTTTCCTTGTAGTACCTGTACAAGCAGAGGATATTTTAGGGAGAGGAGGAAGAAATTAATTTCCTCTTTTCTCCCCTATAGATCCTATTCCTTTCCTTGGGATAACTCATTCCTTTACTGAAAAAGTAAAGCTTGTAAACACACAGCTAATGAAACATGCATCATTTAAAACTAAAAAGTTAGTAAGTTAACCTTTTCTGGGTAAACAAGTGATCTAGGCTCTGAGACATCCCTTCTTTTTTCAAATCCTCTTTGATATCTGCTCTTTTTTTAGAATGAGTAGAAGGGCTGCATTAGCACAACTGGCTGAAAATACACTTTCCCACCAACTTAGAAAAGTTGTGGTACCTACTGTGACTGATTCATAGCATCAGTGTGCATGAAAACCTCTGTGCTCAGTGTTACACACATAAATACATGTTAACTTTCAGAGGTACTGAACTACTTCTGATGTCCACTGGGATTGTTGGACTGCATCAACCTTTGCATACCAGATCTCCATAAATATCTCTTTTGTCATGCATAAAACATCTTTAAACATTTCTAGTGTCTGATCACAGAACTTGAGCTCTGTTCAGCCTTCAGCTCTTAGGAGCCATGGCTCTTCACATACAATGGTGAGCAGAACGGTAGCATTCATACTTCCAGCACTCAGGGAAGACAGAAGATTGTCACCACTCATACAAAAAGGTACCCAACACAAGTTGTAGGAAACAGGATACACTGCTATACATTTGTATAGAGAAAGCAGCACAACTTTTCTTTCTTCTTGGGGAACTTGTTAAGGTGTAAAAATGCGATCATTATGACTAATTCAGAAAAAAGACAGAAAATAATATCAAGGTAAGCTCTTCTGGTACTTCATTTCAACCAGAATCCCTATATGCAGTTTCCATATTTTTTTTCTTTTTTTTTTTAAGACAGGCTCACAAATACAAGTATTTAAGCAATTTTAGCGTCTCTCACTGTAGCTTTGCTCAACTGCTAAAAGCAAGCACATCTCAAGACTTCAGCAGTACTGTTGTGTGCTAAAGTAACATGAAAAACAGAGTACTGCTGCTGCCTCCATACTACTTGTGAAAAGGAAGTCTTATTAGACTCTTATCAACCCAAGTAATACAGCAGCTCAAAGAAGGATTTCGTTTGCTCTGTTTTTAAAGAGCTACTCAACTTCTTCAGACCAGTGACATAAATATACAGTGGGTGAGGGTAGGGGTGGTTTGGGTGGGAGAAGGGGAGGATGGAGGAGGACAGAGTTTTATGCCAAGAGCTGAATCACAACCATGTGAGTAATTTTTCTTTTTTTTTTTTTTTCTTAAGGGTATGAATCAAATTAAATTTGTTTTGCTGTGGGTGAAGGAAGAGAGAATATAATAGCATGAATCAGAGCTATCATCAAATATGTGGCACAGACAAAAAATTAATTACAATTACTGCCTTCTTATAAAAAGTTTCTGCTGTGAGATGCAGCAATTTTGCTAATCAATATAATCCATTAAAAAACCCCATAGGAAATAAAACCTTTCAATTACCTTCCTCTTCCTTTTAATTTTTTCCTATTGTAACAGCAAAAGATTAGCATCTTTAAACAAAATTTTGCTTTGTCTGTTAGATGCCCTTTTGCTCCAGTGGCAAAAGAACTGCTCCTAATAATGAAAAGTAGGTATCAGACCATCTGTAATCTAGTCAATCAGGGCTAGCTTAAGGACGAAGGTCCATGGAGTACATGGTTTACCACTTTAGCACAGGTGCTTTATTAGGCATTCTAATTAAAACCAACTTAATTTAACAAGAAATGCAAACAGAAAATCACTCAATATTGTTTTATCTTCTCCTGTAAAAATGACATGAAGTTGTGGAAAAATGGGTGTTAGACACTGGATTTTTTGCATTTTGGAATAGCCATTTAAGTATGCCATACTGGGAAAACCGTAAGGGATTCAGTACATAAAACATCTTTAGAAAGAGTCCAACATAGATACTTGGAAACAAACCCATGCATTAGTAATTACTGGCTACATAAATAACCAAGGAAACATGTATTTTTGTAATAGGTAAGCATCCACTGATTATGATAATTAAAAAGGTAGTGAGTCTTTGCCTCCAAGTTCCTAAGCATGGAGAAAATGGTATTTAATTCATTGTCTGAAAAAAACAATAAAGCTACAGCAAGACA
The DNA here is from genome assembly GCA_009867235.2 of Psittacus erithacus. Taxonomy (NCBI): domain Eukaryota; kingdom Metazoa; phylum Chordata; class Aves; order Psittaciformes; family Psittacidae; genus Psittacus; species Psittacus erithacus. Next base: position 135,000 of record WYDI02022979.1, read on the forward strand.
TCATTTGGAATCAATTCTTCCCCCTAAACAACTCCAGATCTTTCCCATAGTAATTCTCTTGCACGTGCCCAGCAAAAATCTTTGTAGAAAGGGCTGGTATAAAGCATGTTCAGGAATTCAGCTGAACCACAAGCCTTAAAAATGCGATTCCCAGACAGACAGAAAACTTCTGCGGAGACTTCTGCAGCTGCTGTGACTTTCCAATGGCGTATGTGGGGGAAGGAAGAAAACAGAAGATCTCTTGGGTAATCTGAGCCAAGCCCCAAGAGGAATAACGTGTGCGTGCATGTGTTTTACAATCCCCATTCAAACTGGCCTGCGAACAGGAAGCCAACACCCGCTCTGGAGTGAGGTCTTACCCTCACCCTGCTCTTGCACTGGCCGAAGGTCACAGGCTCCAGCAAAAACAGTGGCTGAGGCTTCTGCCTGCTGCCAGCTGATGCCACACCACTGGTGTCCATGGCGGCATACAAGCCAGCTTTGCTCCTGCTCATGTCTCCGAGTGGTCTTCAAGAACAGTAAATCTATCACTTAAATCCCAAAACTAAACGGTCCCTTAAGAGATCTGGCGGAGAGATGGTCTGCCCACAGGTATTCAGAAAGTTTCATCACCATCAGCACATGAGAATTCCTTCAACTCCTGCTGGAAGACCCCCTTTGACCATCTCAAGCATTAAGTCTGCTAGCTAGACAATTGCCTTGCTACCTTCTGGAAGCTGTCCCTACTTTTTTCCAGTATCACTCAGTACCCAGTTTCATCCAAGCCTCTGTCAGTTGCCAGGTAGTACGAAAGCCCAGTGGACTTATCAGTGCCTGGTGAGAGGCATATTCAAACATGTCTCATGCAGATTATCACAGCCTTAAAAACGTCTCACAGTCTTACCTCACACACAGGACATACACGGAGAGGGAACAAAATAACTCAGAAGACTGCTTTGCAATATATCACCCAGGACTGAAGAATTATTAGACAACAGCATCCACTGGAATCACTCTGCAAACCATAGCAATTGAAACTCTCCAACAAACCTTCAAAATCCTTTAAAACATAGTAATAGAAATTCTCCTGCAAAGAGATCAATGCCACTCTGTAGCCACCATTATAAGACTGCTTACTGGTGTGGTGGTATAATAAGCATACAAGACAGGGGTTTTTTTATATTCACAATCTCAAGGAAGGTGAGTACTCTCCCACTTTCCTCAAGACAGAAATCAGTGATGCTCCCTAATTACTGCTTTTACTTGCAATGAAGAATAAGCTCCAAGTAGAAATGAAATGCAAGTTGCCAGAAGTTAGCCAGAGAAGATGCTGAATAGCTTTTATTGAAGGATAAACCGGCATCTTTATCTGTGGTCATCTTTATTTATGACACCACAGTATACACTACCACAGGTGGTGGTTTGTAGTTTTGGGGTTTGGTTTGGTTTTTTTTTCACATTTCTGGTTAAATTATTTCTCAACTACTGTGCATAAACCAATCTTCTCAAATGTTCCTCCTTCTTATTTTGACATACAAAGTCAGAGCTTAGTAGGACTCCTAAATGTCCTCCAGATGATATATGCCACTTGGTAAAGTTGATCCCCAGCTTTCCATACCAAATAGCTGACATTTCTGGTAGGTGTTCGACAGATACCTTCAGAGAAGAAAAGAACGCTTTTCTTTGGAAAAAAAATCACTCTTTTATCAATACAGCTCAGAAAACTAACACTCCCAGCCACTAAGCAGAAAGCTCTCATACCCTAGTCCCAATACTGATCATGTTTTGAATCATATTATATATAATTTTGTGTATTTTAGCTATGAGGCTTTAAATTAGTTGCTAGAAAGTATCTTTGCTACCTGCTCTTCTCAACTGTCTCAGGGTCAAATTCCAAAGGGAGACTGTTACGTAGCCACCTTGGCTACAAAACCAGATTCACAGCAGAGAGTAATTTTTATCCAAGTACAGAAAAAAATATACACTTAGCAAAATCATTGAAGATTTATCTAAATACCACAGATTTTGGTAAGAAAATTCCTGTAAACTCAAAGGCTTTATGTTAGTACATATATTACTAATACTTATTTACTTCAATGGCTTAAGAGATATTTCTGAAAGCAGCTATTGAAAACTGAAATTCTGTTTTGCTTTAAAAAAAAAATAAAATTACACATCCTGTACATTTCTAGAATTGCTAAAATAGTTCAAGAAAAACTGATGGGTAATTCCATTTGAAAATGCCAACATTTGCAAATACAGTTTGAAGCACTGGATAGGAATATGATAAAAAATGAAACACAACTATTTCTCCATGATTATATATTTTGTTTCTCCAATCCTGTGAAACAAAACTATAGGAAGGTTCAGGAGACCCGGATGACTGTGAGAAAATTCCTCTTGTAGTCAAGAACATAATACACCACTAAACTCGTAATAACATATACAGATTTTTCTTTCAAAACTCATGGGCATAGTACAGCCTTGGGTACACACTATTGCTTGCCCCCATACTGTAATTTCCCTGCCCTGTTAAGTTTAAAGGCAGTCCAGGACTATGATTTTTGGTGAGTTCATAATGGATGTGCATGTGAACATATAAGTTAGCCTGATTCCTGGAACCTGTTATTTGAAACTTGTTTTCATCAGACATTTCTGTGTCTTTTTTTTTTAAAAAAAAAGTGTCTTTGTGTCTTCTGTGTTTTAAAAAAACCAGATTCTTCTGTCAGACACAGAATCATAGACTGGTTAGGGTTTAAAGGGACCTCACCTTAAAGATCATCTAGTTCTAATCCCCCCCCCACCGGCAGGGACACCTTCCTAGTGCTAGGAAGTTCCTAGGGACACATCTAGACCAGGTTGCTCAAAGCCTCATCCAACCTGGCCTCGAACACTTCTAAGGATGGGGCAACCACAGCTTCTCTGGGCAACCTGTTCCTTGTTCCTTCCTCTTGCAGTTTAAAGCCACTACCCCTTGTCCTATCACTACTTGCTCTTATGAAAAATCCCTCTCCAGTTTTCTTGTAGGCTCCCTTTAGGTACTGGAAGACTACTCTACGGTCTCCCCAGAGCCTTCTCTTCTCCAGACTGAACAAACCCAGCTCTCTCAGCCTGTCTTCATAGCAGGGGTGCTGCAGCCCTGAGCATCTTTGTGGACCTCCTCTGGACTAGCTCCAGCAGGTCCATTTCCTTCTCATGTTGGGGGCACCAGAGCTGAAAGCAGTACTGCAGGTGGGTCTTATGTTCCAGGAGAAATCTTAACATGGAAGAGATGCAATTTTGAGCTTGCACCTTATACACAACTAATAGGAGGTATTTAATTTGCATGGCTCAGTGAAGCCACTGGATTCATATGCATACATGGCTTCCGCTCCCCAGAATTACATCCAGAGGAGGGTCATGATATCAATAAACACCAAATTAATGTCACATCTCCTAACTTACTAGGCAAGTCTTACAAGAGTTAGACCGTAAGCGTCTTTGGGCTGAGATACTCTTGTCTGTCTCGCCTGTACAGTGTTAATCATGCTGTACGTGCTTACAGCTAATAAGATGCATGTAAATCTATTCTGATGTGGTTTTTTGCCACTTCAGACTAGAGAGGAGTCACATACACAGGCGTGCTCTTACCTCCCTACCTAATGACACGCTAATGTGCCTAATTGAAAAACAAGTCCTGATAGGAACAGAAAGACTTTGTTTTTGTTTATGCCACCCAGAGTCTGTGGCTATACTATGCAAATAGTTGGCAAAAGCTAAACCGCAAGTATGCAGCAGCACCGTGAGTAATAAAGATAATGTTTGTATTTTGTTTATGAAGAGCCCTAACCAACGCACTAAAGCAAGCATACTGAAACCAAACAATACTCAGATCTTTAGAAAAGCTTCAGAGGATCCAAATCATATAATTTAATCACTTTGTTCTTTAACAATCTAAACATCACTTAAAATTTACAAGCAGTAATTCTATAGAAGTTCTTCAAGCTGAAAAACGGGATGTAGACAGGTGCCCTTTTCTATCCCAACTATTAAAGTTCAAACAAACCAAGCTCAATTACTTAGGGACAAACAAAAAACACCTTACAAACTTTGCTTGCCCCAAAGGCTGAGAAATGCTCTATTGCTTGGCCAACATAGAATTTCTCCGTATCTAGAGTCAGGTGAAATGTATACGTATGGTATCTCATAGTTATTTCATTGGGATGAACAATCTCCATGTGACTTTGACAACACATCAGTACTTCTGCGTGGAGAGAAATGTACTCTACACTTCATTAAAAAAAAAACCAAACAACAAAAGGGAGAGATGCTGAGGTAAGACTTTTTCCTAAAAGATTAATTTCCAACTGGCTCAACATGGGCTACTAAATCAAAATGTCATTAATTGACAAGCATGTTGTTTTTATTTAGGACAATTTAAATTAACTTTATTTCCAGATCTACATCATTTTCTCACTTGCCAAGAGCTGGTGAGAAAGAGCTTCATGTCACATAAAAAATAACAGCAGGCTTCCTGTCCTCCTCTTCATCCACCCTTTGACTTACTGCAGCAAGTAATTCTGGAGCCCCTTTGAGAACATGGATGTATTCAAGTCTTGGGGACCAGTGCTCTCACTCTGTCCATGGGGCTCAGCTGACAGGGAATTCAGAAGGGGATCCCTTTCCTGCATGCCGAATTTGCAATGTTAGGAGACAGAGTTATAGCTCCTCCAAACTAATTCATCAGTTCACTTATCCAACAGTATACTCCGGACTGCAAGCAGATTGCACTAGAGAGTAATGGCAGGGTAGCAGAGTTATTCACTATGACCAGGGAACTAACAACAGTTACATCCTGCTGTATTTTCACTACCCTGTTAACAAGCTCCCAGCAACTCTGACAAGGCTGAATTCCTTGACTATACACAATAAGAGACATTTTGAGAGTGCCCCAACTAGAAGACAGATGGAAAGTCAAAGATCCAACTGGTTTCTCCACACAGGGCACACCAGAGGCAGTCTGGACAGCTGCACGTCAGACCGTCCCCAAAAAACGTTGACCAGACTGACAACGGATAGCTTGCAAGACAGTGAAGCAGAGCCTGGTCCATAATACCACTCTCTCTAACCCCTATGTGTCACTTAAGTATTCAAAACAGCCAGCATAATCACACCTACAAGGAGCTGCCCAGCAAAACACTGGGAGCCTGGCTTGGAGAACTCCTGACCAGATCTGACCTAGAAGAGAGATGTACAGCCTGAATCCAAGCCACAGCCAGCCTCCTCCAGCACAAAGCTGAGATGCTTAGTTTCTCAATCCATGGTTCCCAGCTCCCACAAACAGCCTAATCTCCTCTGCAGATGCTGTCAACTAAGAATCAAAACCAGAGTTCCCAGCAATCAGGCAGTTAACCAAGGACTCTTACCTGCCTGAACAGCCAGCTCTGAGTGCATCTCCTCATATATACCTTGACTGCTATGACACACGACTACGGCTGAAAATCTGCCCTGGTAGAACCTCTTCCCTAGCAAAAAATGACCACAAAATGACATTTTGAAGAGCTACTCTGCACATATGCAGAAAAGCCCTACAGAAATACTCAGTTCCAAACAAAACACACTCGCACAATACTAAATCTTCTGCTCTAAGACAGCTAAGGAAAATCTAAGCTTGTCCCAAGGAAAATCTGCTGGAGATCTAGCTAGGAAGGACCTGGAGAAAGAGCAGAGATTGACCTATCCTCACACTATCCACTCTGCAATCACCACTGTTTGATAGGCTGGGTTGGCTGGGTCCTTACTTGCTTCCTTTTTTTTTCAGGGACAACCCTGGCAAATATGGCCCTGGAAGACAACATCCCATGTCTGATTATCACCCCTAGCACACAGGGCCAATTGTGAAACACATGGAAATCCTATCAACCTGCAGCATGGGATATGTGTGCATGTAGGAGAGAGCATGAACAGCAAAGCAGCAATTAAAGACAAAATAAAGAAAGTTCCAGAAGTAACAGGTTTGCAAGGATGACTCCTTGCTTCCATATCCCTAACATTTCCTTTCTCTTACATACTCACCCCATTTTTGAAGGGGTCATGCCACAATCATGACTGCAATTAAATTGACAAATCTGAATCATTTCTTAAGCAGCTGGGAACTCTGCACAATCTTTGAAGCATTTGCCTGGCCAGTAGTCCCAAAAGCACCACCCTGGTAACTTCTCATCAAAACTCTTTAAGCTCCCTGTTTGTTCAACTGCCTGAAGATCTCATTCACAGACTTCCACTGAGAAAACGTGTGCAAACAGTTACTAAGCCCTTCAAAAGCAGCCGGAGAGCAACCAGTGTATTTCCTTTGCTTCATCTTAGGGACATCATCAGTCCTATTACTGAACGCTCCCTGCCCCCAATTCCCAAATCACCCTCTTTCACAAGGGAAATCCTTCAGCTAAATCCCTCCCAAAGCCAACTCCAGGCACTACTGAACATGTGGCGTCAACACTTGGTGCTTACCCACACTGGTGGCCATTAAGGCCATGCTGGCTACTCACTCAAAATCTACACAAAGGTGCACTTAGGCAGACCAAGAGCTCTGCTTCCACCTTTCTGTCCCACAGCAGCCCTCTTGTGATACAGATGCAGAAAAGTTTGGCAAGGGATTATATATCCTATGCCCAGGAATCTTAATTTTCTGCAAGCTCCAACTGTCCCACATTTAAGTCCAGGACAGGTAACCACTTACACATGTCCACAAATAAGTGTCCACAGAAGTGGGTTAGATTAAGAATACACTATAACAAACTTATTTTAAAATAAGTCTGCTCAGTCAAGTCTGAAAGACAAGTGGTGCTGGCACATTAAAGGATTCCTCCTCACACTATAGCTTAAAAATACCTCCTGTATTGCTATTTTGCAATATTGTGTCCAGAACCTGTGTGGCTCACTCTTACCTCTTAGATATGGACTGCACAACACTGTTCTCAGAGTGTTCTCAGAGAGTCCTACTTAATTTCTTGATATTTTTAACTCTTGTTCAAAGTATGAGCGATTAGGTTATTTTCTCATCTTAATAAATGATGTAAAACCTCCAGACATATGGTAGCATTTGTGTACTTCCAGGCAAGCAGTGACAACTTTCAAATGTTACTTCCCCTCCTCCTCCACTATATGAAACAAATATACTGGAACCCATTTAAATCTTAGTGGCAAACACATTTAAGGTAGACTAATTTCAGTTAAAGTTTCCAAATGTCAGATGTATGTGTTAAATAATTATATTAAAAAATAAAGAGCAGATGAATTCTCATTATTGGTTAATAAAGTACCTATATTATTCCAATAAGGCCTAAACAACTTCATGAGATAATGTTTGTGCTTAAATTAGCAAGGAATAAATAAATGTCAGTTCATACTTACAGGGAAATATGACAAGTATCATTTATACTAACTCAACAGCTACAAGATTAGAGGATTGTCACTGCCTCATTCAGTTTTGCACATATAAATCCACAACTGCTTCACTTTTCTTCTTGAAAAATGGCTGAAGACTAAGGGTAGCATTTTTCATAGCCACCAAATCTCAAAATGAAGGTATGGTATCACACATACTTAACTGGGAGAAGAAGCCACCTCTAAAGATTTTGCCTTTTGCTTTCCTCGGGAAAACAAAGCTGCATTACCCCAGCAGCTTTTTTGCATTTACCAAATTCTTTCCTATTTTTGAGAAATGCATATGTTCTCCTCAAAACTACACAGCAGAGTGGTACTGGAATGGTTTATACTGTCATCCATTATTACTCAAGGCTGGTCACAATGTGCATTAACATTTGTAAAGTTGGAATCTATTCATCCTGTCCACCCAGTAGCTGACAAACTGGACATTATAACTTGGAGAATAAGCCTAATAAAAAGGGAAAACAAACAAACCTGAGTATTGTAACCCACTCTCTGCCTGCATTTTCTCAAAGCCAAGCAGTAATAATACCAAATAAATTGATAAGTATTTCATCCGTAACAGCTTCTATGCTTTTTATAGAACAAAAAGAACAAAGAGTAGGCAATTATTATTATTATGCACTTTCATAGCTGAAAGAACTTTAAACTGGCAAGTGCTTTCTACTAGTCTGAGGCAAACTCTTGTTATTCCTTCAAATTAAAAAAAAAAGCTGCGTGCTTCAGGAGGAAACAAGCACCAGAAACAACGAGCTGCTCACCACTCTTGAACCAAATGCTGAGCTCAAGGCATGTTCAGAGCTGCAGCAAGGCAGAAAAAATTGAGAAGGGAAACACATCTTTCTCCACCTGGGCCGAGAGAAAAGCGAACGATTCTTACCCTGAGATGTTACTTACAAAACTCTGCTTCCAGAAAGTACTTTTACTTAATTTATATGAAGTTAATGGGAAATAAGAAGCCCCTGGCCGAAGAAACGTTCCGCTGCTGCGCGGGAGCTGCTGGTGAGAGCGGGGAACCTTAAGATTTTGCCCGAAACTATTCCTGTACGCCCAGAGAGGCAACTTTAGACGCGGAACCCGACTGCGGTAGCGCGATGCGGACGCCTCGGGGGGCGGGGGCTGCGCCTTTAAAAGGCGTCGGAGGAAAAGCGGATGCATTGCCGCGATCGCCTACCGCCGCCGTGCCCAAGCCCCCGCCCCGCGCGGGGGAGAGCGCGGCTGCCCTCGGCCGCCGCCCGGCCCCGGCGCCGCGCTTCCCGGCCGCTGCCCCCGACATCCTGCCACCCACGGGCCGCCCCTCCCTGCCCGGCCCTGCCGCCACCCTCCGGTCCCGGGGCTGCCCGGGGGCAACGCCAAAGTGCCCTTCCCATGGGTTCGGTGCGTGGTAGGGGCTGCCATAAAGCCTTTCACGGAACAGACCGAACCCGAATGAACCCCAAAGCGCACGAGAGCCACCGCCCCCGGCCAGTGAGTTCCCGTGTCAACATGCCGGGCTGAGTTCTTTTTCCAGCCTTTTTTTTGGGGGGGTGGGATTAGGGGATGAAAGAGGATTTCCCCTTCCCCCGACCTATTTTCAGGAAACATTTACATGGTTTTAAATTTAAAGCCTTACATTAGATATTATGAAGAAATTATATACTGTGAGGGTGGTGAGGCACTGGCACAGGTTGCCCAGAGAAGCTGTGGCTGCTCCATCCCTGAGACTTTTCAAGGCCAGGTTGGATAGGGACTTGAGCAACCTGGTCTAGTGGAAGTTCTCTCTGTCTATGGAAGGGGGGTTTGAAACGATGCTCTTAAGGTCCTTTCCAACCCTAATTAGGCTGTGATTCCATGATCTTTAAGGTTCCTTCCGACCCAAATCATTCTGTGACTCTGTGATACATCAGCATCATCAGAGACTGATGAGGAGTTCTGGAAAAAGCTTTTGTCTCCAGTGAAGGAGAAGATTCAGCTTTAGCACGTAAAGTCTGCCTGTATCAGACAGCAGTTTGTGCAACCACTACCCACTGGGCCAAATGTTCAAGCTTTAACTCTAAGGCTCATTTTTCTTCAAAAGAGAAGAAATTCAGTGAGGAGATGAACAGGCTGGACTATGGGGATGTCAATTTCATCGCATCTTCAGAGTTTTCACAATAGTAGTCAGTAAAGAAACCGTTCCATAGGAGACCTTTTAAGTTTAGTGAACCACTGACATGAATTTCTTCAAAATTCTTTGGAAAAATACACAATCCTATAAATTTTTCGTGGAGGGTTCAGTAAGAGATCTCATGTAGCCATTGCTCAGAACCAACTGTACAATTTGAGCATGTGTGGATTAAAATACAATTAAAATGACAATTTCCTATTTGCAAGATTTATTGCAACACTTCAGTTCTGGCCTCTCCTCATGAGCAAACTTCCCATAGGTTTAGAGAGAACAAGACTGGATACCCTACTTGGAACAGCAGCAGTTCCCACCCAGCAGCTCCTAAGTGGTGGGCAGTCTTATTTGGAAAAGAGCAATGAACTTGTACTGCAGATGAAAGGTAGAGTTTAGAGGATTAAAACTTTTTTATCACACAGTGCACACTTGGATATTTAATAATTACATAAATGAGAAAACATTTGGAAAAGTAGGTCTTGAGCTTCTATTACTATGATAGAAGAGAAGATGTGCAGCAAAATCAGGCTTCTATTTTTAAGGAAAAAATTCCTCAGGAAAATATTCTGAGGCACAGCACAGTCCAGGCTATATTAACTTGTCACAATATGTTGATTCTGTTGGTATGAATTCTGATTGAAAAATAAACTAAATGTGAGCTTCAGAACATACAGTAATAGTAAAGAGCTTGGAATACAGCCTTTAGGAGAGCACCTCTAATGTAGATTTTCTGATTCCCCTTGTTAAGATGTAAAGGGTGGTGAGGCACTGGCACAGGTTGCCCAAAGAAGTTGCGGCTGCCCCATCCCTGGCAGTGTTCAAGGCCAGGCTGGATGAGGCTTTGAGCAACCTTGTCTAGCAGAAGGTGTCCCTGCCTGTGGCAGGGTTTTGGAACTACATGATCTTTAAGGTCCCTTACAAACCAAACCATTCGTGATTATATAGTTGCCCGCCCCAGTTGCAAGTCACCATTTTGGGGCTTACCCATACTCTCTTCTTACAAATGACATATCATAACACGGTTTTCAAAAAAGCGCACGCACAAATAAATTTGTCAGAAGAGGTGATTCACCATAAATATGACCAGAATGAACAGAAAACAGCAAAACACCCTTTCAAGATCCAGTCTGCTTCATTCAAATTGCAGCATTTTTAATTTTTGTTCATTTCAGTCTTATTTTGCTTTCTGTGAGCAAGAACTGAACCCTGTTTTGCTGAAGAATTTTGTACATCATTAGCATCACTTACTAAGTCTTTTCATACTCCCTCATCTTTAGTCATTTTATAATATGGGACATTTATGATGCTTGTTATGGCACCTTCTGTGTTCAGGCTCAGAAAAATCCTTCTCATCAGCTTCCACAGAGCGCAATCTGCTGTTGCTGGTCAAAGCGATATGGGGCGGGGGGGGAGGGAAGAGGGGATGGCAAGCTGCCAGTGACAAATCCCATGCAAGCAGTTCCATACATCTAGCTCTTGCATTTTATAGGGTATCCACTTTATTCTTAGGATGCTCCAAAAGTACAGTGGTGTTTTAATGTCAAATACAGTTTCTTGCTTATCCCTTGCCCATGGTAGGCTGACTGGATATTCAGTCCACGTAACTGAGGTTTAGAGCACATGCTGCAGTGACAGCTTTCAACTGCGATTTGTGTGTTGTGGCAGGACTTCAGCTTCTGAATAATCATTCACCAGAAAGAGTAATAAAGTGTCAGAGCTCATGACTATTTTAGAAGCTTATTACTTCTACCAGTGTTGTAAGAGATTTTTTTTTCTTCTCAACTGCTAAGAGGGAAAGCAAAATTGATTTGGGAAATAGTTCCTGTATGCTGATGTTAAACACTAACATGAAATACTTGATTTAGGAAGTGTTAAGTATTTCTAACATTCTGATATAGTCCAGCAGATTCTGAGAAGTTCGCAAACAGCCTTTCCTATTTTTCAGCCATATTAAAAATTATTCTGCTGGTATGCTTTTGCATCAAGACTAAATTTAGTTTGCTAATAGTAATGTCACATTTCGGTAACTAGAGACTCCTTAAGAGTCTTCTTTCATCATTTTGGAATAACGTCAGTTTTCATCAAGGTGGATTTTTTTCTTTTTTAGTATATCTTTGCACACAATTAACCACTGCTTGCAGTATATCACAGAATGGTTTGGGGTTGGAAGGGACCTTAAAGATCATCTAGTTCCAAGGGCAAGGACACCTTCTTCTAGACCAGGTTGCTCATAGCCCATCCAACCTGGCTTTGAACACTGCCAGGGATGGGGCATCCACAACTTCTCTGGGCAACCTGTTCCAGTACCTCATCACCCTCACAGAAACGAATTTTCCCCTTACATATGGGAAGGCTGCTATATATGATATCATGTAATCTGCTCCACCACAGAAAACACGCATAAAATCCGGAGAAAAAGCGAGAGACTAGAGGAATGTTGAACTTGCTGGAGCTGTAAAGCCACCAGCCCGGGAAAGCTGTCGGCGGTAAGGTGCGGGGTGGGGGGGGGGAAGTTGGGGGAGAAGGCCGATCCCCGTGGGTGCGGAGCGGCGCGGTGCAGTACCGCCGTCCCTCCGCCGGGCGGCGAGCCCCGGCTCCGCTGCAAACCTCGGGGTACGGCGAGCGCTGCGGGAGCCTAAGGGCCATTAGGGAAAGCCAATAATTGCACGGCTGGGTTTGCAGTAATAACAGCGACTTAAAATCAGTAAGCCTCCGGACTATTCTGAAGTTAAAACAGCGCAATAAACTATCAAATAAGGTGTCTAAGAGGATCTTAAAGACACAAGACGGATTTTGCCTGGCAATAGTAAAATTTCACGAGGTGATTTGAGTTTTAGTATGCAACCGAAGCCTTAAGAGATTCATGTGAATGCTACCAAAAAGGTCTAAGCTCCTTAGTTCCTCAGAAGTGGAAAATACTATTCCAGATTTCCGATGCCTGTGCTCATAACTAAGAAAGAGGGGAAAGAAGAGGTTTGGGTTTAAACAACTAAAACACTGTCTGACTGAAAGAAAAGTGGGATATAACACTTAAGTTAATGACTAGTTTGGTATTAAATTAAGACCTTAAATACAACTATAGGGGTCTTACTAAAATCAGCAACAGTGGGGTCTGCCCTTTATCTAGCAATAAAAACCAAACAAACAAAATATGTGATCTTCAGTCTACAAAGTTAATAAAAATAAACTATGAGAAAATGTGTAGTAAACCACTTCATTATAATAAACATTTCATTCAAATAATGTGATTCAGCTATTCCTTCTTGAAATTTTTCTTGACATTCTTAAACTGATGTTATTTATGAAGGTAAGCGTCCCTGTATTTAAAGGTGTTAAGAGCTCATGCTCTTGCAAGTTTACTCAGTACAGCTGTTGAAGTCTTAATTCTTCTTCCACTACTCTAAGGGAAATTAAATACTGCAGATGTTATCCTTTATAATGTCATATACACAGAATCAGTTCCTCATTTGCAGGCAAGTTATTTATTTTTCCTACTTAGCTTCAAGGCAATCATGATCATTAGGCAATGCCAGGGTTAAATAAACATGACCTAAAGTGATCACAAGTCAGAAGTTATTTGAAAGAGATATTCTCACTTTAGTAAGTGGAAATCTAGGAACTGCACTTGAAATATTTTGAACAAACCCCTCTATTCAGACACAAAGTTATTAAAAAACAGAAATAAAAAGGCAGAAATATACCTGAAATTAAAATATTTCCTATCTTTGAGACATATCTGAAAAAGACAGGATACCTTGCCAGGAGTTTAAAGATGCTAGTGCTCACAATCAATAAATTAAAGAACCCCACAGATTAAAATAAAAGACAATGGCCAAAAAAAAAAAAAAAAAAAAAAGTAAAAAAATGAGGAAAAGAAATCAGTACTCTCTAAAATAGTTTTTTATTTACCCATTCCAGTTTTATATGTCTGATTGCCTCTCATGCCACAGCAGCACCTGTACGTAAGAATACGAACGACCCTGTTCACACACGTGCACTGACAGCATTTCTGCAGTGTGCAGCCTGGACAAGCCCACCTGCCAGGAATTCCCCTAAGGACAACTGCATGAAACGTAGGAAGATTTGCATCCATTCATAAAAGATCACTTTGCTGAAGACAAAGCCAATGTGGAACAGCTTACAGGAACTTGAGGTACTTTCAGACTCGATAGCAAATTTCTCCAGAGCCCCAAGCCTGTGCAATTCCCAGTTCTCATTGAGAAGGGGAAGAATGAAGAGCAAGTGCCTTGTTGTTGGCCCTCATGGCAAGTAGAACAGTCTCTTCGGAGCAATCTCTGCTAACCAGTCATTACTGCCTGACACTGTTTCACTTCACTAATCTTTCCTCAAGTTGTGAAATCTCTCCTCCTCCTATCCCATAAAAAGGGAAAAATATGTCTTGAAATCCTTTAGTAGAGAATTATTGCCAAAGAGTGTTTGAAATCTAAGAATGCTCTCTGCACCATGATCTAGTACAAAAGCCAATTTCACAGCTCTTATCCCTTGCTGTAAATTCACTGTTACCACTCTCAACCACTTTGATGCTTCCCATGCTTTTTGTAATTATTCTCTCAGTCTGTCACTGGAAGCTGGGTGTTTCCTCAGGCTTGTGTGTGATAATAGGTCTACTGAAGTCAACAGAAGTCTGCCACCTATCCCACTACTCTATTCCAGGGTCTCCTTCCCCCAGATTAAATCTCAGGACATCTGAGCATCTACACATTGGCTGTTGTTATAAGACAATACCAACATCCCACAGCCAGTTTGCCACGGGTAGAGACAATTTAACAATGAAAAGAGAAATGTAACAAAATTAAAAGTAATTGGAAAGTCATGCATCTTTATCCCTCTTGTGTACAGCACAAGCATCTTATGAAACACTGCAAATACTGATTGGAAAAGTATGTCTCAAATAGTATTTATTTAAATATTGCAGAATAGTAGGCAGGAGCAAGATTACCAGTAAAATCTGGAAATTTGTATGACAGCTTTTCAAAACACAGCCTTCTTTAACCTTAAACGACGAGGAGTTTTTCAGAGCTACAGGTGGGAGCTGGGAACATTTGCCTGTCCTTTTCATCTTAAAAACTCTTGAGCGCATCTTTTAATATGAGTCATTCAGAATTTCAGAGAGTATATGATATCTTTTATTAAAGAAAAGCAGAAGGTAAGGAAGAACATATTACCTAGTTTTGTTTAAATAGAAGGGAGTGTAGCACAATAGCTAGGCATACAACCAGCTGAAAAGCACTCTTACCTGTCTCACGCACTAGGTATTTTTATGTTGCAATTTCTCACTTTTAGTAAGTATACTTATTAGTGGGTTTCTGCTTTGTTTTCTTTCTAAGACATTATATAAAAGGGGAGTCAGAGCCCTCTGAAGCACCCTCAGCACATGAGAAGACTCTTTCACCAGGTTCTTAGATGCAAACAATGAAAGGAAAGATGCATAAAACTGAGAGCGCTCAAACAGTCTTCCTCCTCAGTCATCTGTAGCCTCTGCTACCTGTGTCTGGGGTTATGGTCAGCAGTGTTGTAACTGCTTCAGTTTCTGCACATCTCTGGCTTTTTTCTAAGACATATTTAACTACCAACACATACAAAGGCAGCTACCCAAGGCTGAATAGATTTTTTTTATCCTGAACTCTTGTACTGGTCCTTTAACTTTTTATGACTCATAGCATAAGTATTTGGGAATTCCCCTCTAAATATGAGTTTGACACACTTGCATTATGGAAAGTTATTTTATTCAGAAAGTAAGTAACAAAATGCAACATTCATGCAATACCCGGGACTATATTTAGCAACACACAATTGGTCTTTCTTTTTTTTTTTTTCCCCAATAAAGCATGTAATTAAAGACAGATTTAAAAAAAAGAGTAAAAACATACAAGAACAAGACTGAACAGCAGAAGTGGACGCATTAGAGACAATCACAGGGTTACACACCCAAGCAAGTCAGGCTTTTTTTTAAACTATTCAAACAATGTCACGGCTGTTTACCTCCCCCCTTGGACCCCCCAGCTGCATGTAAGAGTATGCAGCTTCTCTCTTACCTGTGTGCTGAAGTCCCTTCTTGGTGGGCTGACTAGTCATCAGCGATCACCTGACTGAAGCCTGGAAAGAAATTAAAATAAAATCAGCTGACCACCCTTGCTCACTGGCTTCCAGCTTGAATACTCCTCTCCACAGCACTTTGTCATGTGAGGCAGGACAGAACCAGCTGTCATTGCTTCAGAAAAAGGGAAATGGGCCCCTCCGTTTCCACCTCCTTCCTTCCTCCTCTCTCACTCTTTCCTATCTGTCCCTGCCTCCAACCTCCTCCCTTTCTCATTCTTCCACTTTGCTCATTCACTGCCCGTCCGCCCGCCCGGCCAGGGTCTCCCAGGGGAAGCTGCATTCCACAACGTACAAGTATTTCCCCTGCATCTCGAGGTTTCTCAACAAGCTGCCTACACACTTCTACTAGGGGAAAAAAAAAAAAAATGAGAAAGAAAGAAAAAAAAAAAATCGGACAGAAACAGAGAAAAGGCACCACATTCCACAGCCCTCAGTCAGCCCTGGCAGACTACGAGGCATTTTCAGTCACACAGCACAAAATGCATTAGTCAGAGCTGAAAGACCACACACTTTGTACCACTACCATGCTAACAGAGAATGGGCTGAGCAGAGCTACAGGAAAAAGGAAAGGAGGGGTTCCTATCGGTGCTTCCATTTTACGTGGGGTAGCCACCTAAATATATGAAAACTTCACAGGAAAAGGCCCAAAGTTACCATTCCCGGCAAAAACAATGTGGATGTGGGCAGTAGAGAAAGCTCTCTGCTCACGGAATGCAACCTTTTCCAAAAGGACTCCCCCTCCAGCAGAATGTGTTATTCCAAAGACTGCAAGACATTATCTAAATCAGAACTTCTATCTCCCCGATGGTTTGTTCATAGGAAATACAAGCCTAGAAAAAGTGAAAGTAATACTGCATGATTCAGATTCTCCGAAACCACATATACTTTCAATTCAGAATTTTCTGTTCTCCAGTGTTCCTTACAGTTCTGCAACTATACCCATCTATGGAGTTTTCTTTTCTCTACTTACGCAGTTTCAACCCTCCATGTATGTGGAGAATCTGATCAGCAAGAAGTAAGAAGAGAGTTCAGCGTAAAAACCTCTCTGTCTTAATCCAAATTACCTAATCTCTCATCTATCTGTTCACTGCTTCCGTCCCCCACACGCACTTATCTATTGCTTGAAGGCATTTCAGGAAGACGTGCACGGTTTAGGAGAAAACACCCCTTTTAACTCACATCAGAGCGAGTGAATGCACTGTACTGGAGCACGTGCTTCTGTCCACTGACACCAGTACCATGGAGTCTCTGGCCCTGAATTTCCCACTCTGCATAGGGACTGTCCCTAACGCATCCTGCAAAACTCAGGGGCTTAAGTCAGCATCAGGAAAGGGTAGGGAGGCAGGGAGAGGAGAGGGGGAGAACCCTTAACTGTCTGCATTGGAATTTCTCTTTAGGAAAGTCCATACTTTAATGAAAGACTGATACTAGATACCACAAAGAAACTTTTATTTCTGTATGCACATGACTCAGATATATTTTCTGTGTGGGTTATGTGGTTATGTTATGTTTCATCTCAAAAAACTGTCTCAAAGAGACCTTTAAACATGAGTTTTAAGAAAAACTTGATGCGTTTATATACAATGAGTGTTTTTAAATTGCCTTTTATTACACAATGTTATATAGAGACACTGATGTCTGTTCTCATTACAGATATAGTCTGCATCTAATAATAAACTATAATAATCTGTAAAAATGTTTATTCTAAATTATTTCCCTAAATAGTTCCCAGAAAAGAAACAGAGTCCTTTAGCAGAACAGACCCTCTTAGTTGTAATACTATTTTTCTTCCTTTTCCTTATTTTCTTGATCATGAAAATGTACTTACTATGTAATTGACTTGGACTCATTAGTTTATAAAACAAACGGTAGCTGCTGCTGTGCAGTATTTCAGCAGAGGAAGGCTATCCAGAACTGCCTGAGAGAGTGAACACTGTCGCCATTATAACAAAAGCATTAAAATGAATAATTCATGAGCAGAGGAAGTATCCTACCATTAAAAGGCACCGACTATTTCACAAATTGTCCAAAAGCTACTCCTTTTACTGCCCAGTTCCTTTAACTATTTAGTTATTTCTCATTTTTCTAAAATGGCACAGAGTAGTAATTAGCAGATACACATGGACCAATTTTAAGAGATTTTCCTGAGAAGTAAGAAACGAAAGCAGAAAAGCAAGCCAGAGAGAGGAGGGAGGGAAAAAAAAAAGTGCGTATGTTTGATGATGGATGTATTAAGGAAACAGGACTTCAAGAGGCTTTTCCAAACTCCACTTTCGAATCTTGAAAAGGAAGAACACAGCAATCTGTCCTTTGCCTTTATCTGGCACCTTCCTTTTCAGGACCCCAAAGCATCGTGAAAACACCTAGGAATTAAAAGGCCTCACTACTGAGTACCTGCAGAACTTTTCTGCTGTTTATAGAACATAATGCTTCAAGAAGACTAAATTATTTTCTCCAGGTCATACAGGAAGGCTTGGAAACAAGCAAGAACAGAGCTTCATCCCCTGGTTACCAGTCCTGTGCCCAACAAAAGGAATAACTACCTTGCTTTACACTAACAAGCATCACAAGGTTCAATAGTCTGGCAAGTTTTAACCTAATAAAATGAACTGTGGTGCACCAGTATTTTCTGCTGGGATAGGGAAACAATGGGATCCATTAATCTCACTTTGCACCAGAATAATTTGCAAACTTAGGTTTTGAATAACATTTTTCAAGGAATTTGGCTTGGAATAGCAAAGTACATCTGTCCACATTTCACTGCTGCAGGAAAGGCACATTCTATACCTGGAAAAACATTTATTTATAATATACATTTCAATATACGTTTTCAAACTCTTCAAGACATTAAGAACTGGTACACTAACATTGATAAACTTCTCAGATTTCATTTCAGCCAACATCTAGTTCTTAAAACAATTAAATTCAAGAAATTTTATCTTTAAAGTAATTCTGTCAAAGGGACAGCATTCTATAATATTGAGCAAAAGACATCCTAAGTATCTTTATACACATGGGTCTCTTTTAGGTGTCCTACTCTCTTGGACTATTGGGATGAACTGAAATGCAATTCTTACTCCAATGCTCCCACTGCCACAAGTTCACTGCTTATGTGGTAGAAAGCCTATTAATATTGAGATACAAAATCACGACCTCAAAGTAGACCATTATGCACAGAATGATAACATTAAGTGTATTTTGCAAGACCAGACAATGTCACTGGTCAAATTACTGATGCTCCTGGGCTTTTTATTTTTAAACCAGTCACCTTGTTTTCAGAGCCTTGGTAGCCACTTTTCTGATTGTGACTTTTAATTCTCAAAAGAATTTATTCCAATAGCATCTACTTGAGAAAGATGCCTTCCTGATCTGATATTAGATGGATGACTTTCTGCCAAAAATTTGCCATTCAGCCAACTCAGAGCTGATCCCACAGAAAGTGCTTACAAGAATGAGGAAATGCTCTTAAGCAACTAGAATAATCTGTACAGTTAAACGTATTTTTAGTTTGTAGTCCCCGAGGAACTGTGGGGAGAATTGAACTACAAAACAAATACAAAAAAACCCACACTTGGTTGTTAGATATAATTAACATAGCACAGTTCACAGCAAGCAGGTTTACTGATAGACTGTTTCAGCACAAATGACCATTAATGGTTTGATAACTTGTGGCAGGAAGAAAGAGGAGGAAATGCCACAAAATACTTCAGAAACCTTTTCCAAATGTGACATGAGAGTTCACTTTTTAAAAATTGCACCCAAAAAAGCAGTTAAAGAAGAAATGTTACAAACACTTCAAGTTTATCATCTTCAAAATATCCATCTTAAATCAACATTACAGGAAGAAATTCTTCATTGATGTAAACTATTGTGAGTACATCCACCAAACTGGCAACCTTTTCCAGACTACCAAGTCACTACCTAAACGCAAGTGTTCTTGAGAACAAGTAGCATCAAACAATTTATTTCAGGGAAAACAATGTCCGAAGAGAAAGTTTACCACTAGTTCTACCTCCTTTAGTTAGGTTAAAAAAAAAAGGAAAAATTTCCAAGTGCAAGGAAATTAATCAGCATTTTGCTACTCAGACAAGCAAGGAAAGCAGTGTACCGAGTGAGAGTTTAGTACAGTAATAACTATCAGATTGGTACACTGTTCAGGATACATGACTGTCTCAAAACTACATTATGGCCCTAAGCAAGAATGAATAGATTTATAAATACATATCAAAGTAATGGTAAGGTACCAGTCAAGTGCAGAAGAAAAAGTTAAAGAAAACAGAGGGAAAAGGAACTGTCCAACTGTCCAAGAATAATCCATCTGATCACAGTATGCCAGAAGTCTGGTCAGACAATGTACACAATTTGTATCTAAGGGCTTAGACGTGTTTAGAGAGTTTCGATATTTGGTTTGCCTGCAATCATAGCTATTTTCTAGGAGGCTATAAAATGAGTAGACTTATGTTGCACAGAGCAGTGGTGTTCTGCCATACTAGCTGTTGTTTACTTGTATCAGCAAGCATCAGTCACGTAGATTCTGCTACGCAGCACAAATACAGGAATTGTTCATAATCCTTTCAGTACTACAGAGGAACAGTAAAACTATTAACTATGGCTTTTAAAAGAAATTATTTTTATACATTAACGGAACTTGTTATGAATTAAAAATATCTTTTAGAAGACATTTTCACTGCTAAATAAACAGAGCAGAAGCAACAGTAGTGAAGGACAGCAGAATGGTAATTTCCACCTTCTTTGTTGTTAAGAAATACAGTAGAGGTGACATCTCACCACAACAAGGTCACGGAATGTTTGAAATTGGAGGTCATCTGGTCCAATCTCTCTGCTCATGCATGACCACCTAGAGCACACTGCCCAGGATTCGGTCCAGGCAGATTTTGAATAACTCCAAGGATGGAGACTCCATCATCTCTCTGGGCAACCTGTGCCAGTGCTCAGTCACCCTCGCAGTGAAAAAGTGATTACTGATGTTCATATGGAGCTTCCTGTAAGTCAGTTTGTGCAGAATACCTCTAGTCCTGGACACCCCTGAAAAGAACCTGGCTCTGTTCTCTTAGCAACACCCCTTTAGGTGTTTGAACACATTGATGAATTCACCCTGAGCCTTCTCTTCTCCAGGCTGAACAGCTCCAGCTCTCAGCCTTTGCTCACAGGAGAGATGCTCCAGTCCCTTTATCATCTTCATGGCTTTTCACTTGATTCTCTCCAGTATCTCTCTGGACAAACACACATGTCTCTTTTGTACTGGGGAGCCCAGAACTGGACACCATTGTTTCTTACTTTCAACTACAGGCTGGACTTTATGAAAGAGGTTTTACTTACTTTCCTCCTTGACAAGGAATCCCTCAAGCTCATTACTCTCTCCTTGTCTGTCTCAAATACCAGAGTTATTCCCTGGAGTAGAAGAGAGAAGATTTTAGTGACAGTTTATTTCTGTTACCTTGATGTTTTCAGCCTCTTCCACAGTTTTCCAGCATTTTGGGAGAGTGAACTTACAGAAATAAATATGTAAGACATTTACATAAGTACAAGTGGAAAAGTTGTTCAGATATTTGTTTGTAGGATGTTCTTGTGCTCTCAAACAGAACAGAAGCAGCAAGAGCACTCTTTGAGTTTGACTGATGAACTAGTAGCATCCCATTGCAGTCTCTGAAGTGTCAAACTGTTGTCGGAAGCTAGGGAGTGTAGAAAATGTTCCCTTTTGTGTCTCATTATCAGACAATCAACTATCAAATGGGATAGCTAGTTACAAAACAAGCAGCTTCACCGATACAAAACCAGTGACAACAAATTCTTTCAGATTTTACAGCTGTGATTTATTCCTTCAGTCCAGGTCCCTGGTGCCATGTCTCCCCTGACCTCCTGCAGCCAGCTCTCCAAACTCCAAAGGGCTCAAGATCTGCACACCCCATGCAAAGGCCTGGGACACTGTGGCACCTTCAAGATCACTAAACGATGTGTAGGCAACTGAAACCCACCCTATGCACCCAAATTACAGTGTGACTCTTTTTCATATACATAGTTAAGTAAGTGTGATGAGACATGTACATAAAGTGACAGTCTTCTGTGCTCTTAATCAACAACAAAACAGTTCTGAGAAGACAGAAGTCGAGACAGACAGGGAAGAAGAATCAGCTGACTTGAGCTTTGTGCTCTCATTTGTAACCAACTTCCTCCTTTCCTCCTTAATTGCAGTAATCCTTCCTTTCTTAAAAACCAACAAAATCTCCTTATTCACACAAGTGTATACGTTGTCTGTCCCAAAGCAAGAGCAATTAATGTTTGAAACTTGTTGTAATTAAAAAAGTAACAGAAGGAAATCTAGGCCATCTTACCACCACATAAAAAGTGAAACAAACTAGGAGACCTACTGTCTTTTCCCATATCACAAAGTTCACTGAGAACACTTCAGATACTGGCAGCACAAGCAAATCAGCCAAAACATAACAGGGTCCTGCACGTGTGCCTCATACCACCAAGGAAATTTCATAGATTCTGTCACACAAAAATAATAATATTGCCAGAGCTTGGATTTCCCTCAGATCTTTTCCAGTATCTTCCATATTTTCAATTCCCATTTTATACTTTGAAATATTTACAGACTCATGATCTTTTAATAGAAAAAGAAAAAAAAAGAGGACAGGCATTTTCAAGTTTTTTTTATTTATTATCAATACACTTTTTAAAATAATGAAAAGCATGTCCAAACATGTCTAAAGAAAAGATCAACTTGACTACTTGGCTCAGAGAGGTGCAGAAATACTGTAGCTTTGAACTGACTCCTCAGGGACTAGCAGTAGTGCAAGTATATTGGCATGTACTCTGCTTTCTCAGAAAGGCCAATCAAGGGACACAGTACCAATGATTACTCTCATTTCTTTTGCAGTGTTATCATGGCATACTGTAGTTTCAGGCTTTTAGTGTTATGATCTTCTGTCTGATATACAATAGTAACTTTGTGATTGTGCCATGAATGGATATCCTTAAAGCCTCCTTTTGGGGGTTAATGGCTATTATGTGACATGTCTGTGAATAATCTCATTCTCACTCTGCTACAGGTAAGCACACAAACATGAGGACAAACATATTTCTCTCATACCTGCACTGCTCCTACACAAGTGAATATTTATTGCATGTATACAAAACAAGGAAGAATATTTCTCTTGTATTTGTAGGAACATCTGCTCAGTATTTTTCAGCATACTAGTATCTTGTTATGAAATCTCAAGCAATGATTATACTCAAAATAAAAAATCCTACAGCGTTTCCCAGTAGACGAGCAGGTGTATTTCAGGGACACCCTATCAATTGTTCTTAGTGTTATCTCACCAGAATTATTCAGGACATCAAAAACTTAACAGCATAAACACAGACTGAAGACCCTAGTCTCTGGACTTCTTAGCCCAAGTTGTCTTACAGCTATAACTAACAAGCAGTGATGTTCTCACAAGTACTATGCTTGCTTTTACTGGTGCTGTATCAAAAAATTAAAATGTTACATAATATCCAGAAAGTTGTCTTTAAAAAAAGAAATACAGTTGAAGTTCTCTGGTCTTTGAGAAAGTGACATTAATTTTTTTCCCTCTAAAAAGTTTCAACAGCTTAGTTCAAAAACTTATCCTCTACAAATGTGATGAGTTAATTAAAATTCAAATAGTTGTTCACAGTTTTCATGGCTAGAAGCCTAACTTTTTCAATAGCATGTCACTAGTTGAATCAAGTCCTGTTTAATTTGAGCATTATTGGAAAACAAAATAAAGGAAGGGACCTTGGCAAACTGAAAGAAAGCCAACTTTCAAGCAAAGGTGCATGGGAAGAACAAGACAAGTCCTACAGAATGTATTTGCTTATGCTAATGTCCATTGCACCTAAACAATAGTATTGAAACCCATGATTTTTAGAGAGATTATCTCAATTACTTTCTAAATCTGTCTTTCAGGCTGTTAGCCAGACGGAGGTACACATGGACTTGCCAGGTGATCAGCTTTCATAGAATTACAAAATAGTTAGGGTTGGAAAGGCCCTTAAGATCATCTAGTTCCAACCCTCCTGCCATGGGCAGGTATGCCTTACCCTAGACCATGTTGCCCAAAGCTCTGTCCAGCCTGGACTTGAACACTGCCAGGGATGGAGCATTTACCACTTCTTGGGCAACTTGTTCCAGTCCCTCACCACCCTCACAGTAAAGAACTTCTTCCTTATATCTAACTTGAACTTCTCCTGTTTAAGTTTAAACCCATATCCCCTTGCCCCATTGCTACAGTGCCTGGTGAAGAGTCCCTTTCCAGCATCCTTGTAGGCCTCCTTCAGATATTGGAAGGCTGCTATGAGGTTTGTCAGGTACACTTCATTGCTGAATTAGTATTCTCGGTTATTTAATGTTTTTATGGTAAAGAGATATACAGGTCTTTAAAATACTCATAGTTCTAAAAGTGTATGATGCACAAAAAGCTGTCTTGAACATATTGAAGTTGAGCACTCAAAAGGCAGATGGGGCAAGACTAAAGGACTCCTGTGCAACTCTAAGTCTCTCTTCCTTTACATGTGCCCACATGAAAACAGTCTTTAGTTACTGTTCAAAACCTAGGGGTTTTTTGTTTAGATGGGGGTGGATGGGAGTTTGTTTAGGGGAATTTTTGTTTTTTTTCCCTTTCACAGGTCCATCCCAGTTAGTATGTAAGATCATTAGTTGTTTTTTCACTGAGCAAAATCGTATTTCAATTTACTCTGCCATTCACACGGCCATGGACTTTCCTGCTGTAACCTATTTAACTCCAGCTTTGAGAGACAGCAAATTTCTTCATGGGCTTATCACCACCATATGCATACTGTGAAAGTGACTTCCATAATATCTCCCTACGAAAAAAGGATCCCGAATTATCTTCATTTCACACCTGAGAAATTGAGGTGTAAAGAGAGTAAGGCTTGGATGACTGTAGTCATCCAGCTTAATCTATAGCAAAGAAAATGAGAAAAGGTGTCAGGTGACCTTAACAGGCTGAACTGTAAACTGAAATGGTTCAGCAGCTGCGTCAAAGCCACCTCAGCCATCCCCACAGCAATGGCTCTTGGCTAGGGGCAGTAATCACTCATTAAAATTGTCTTCAGCCAGGAGTAAGAGGCCTTCAGAATGCAGCTATCACTGACCTCACCAATGGAAAAGACTACTCAGCACTGCCAACACCAAGAACAGTCAGATATTCTGAAAATGGCATAAATGAGTAGAAAACCATCTTTTCAGCAGTGGTGAGGGACTGGTCAGAGGATGTTTCACAGACCTCTGATACAGAGGCAGGGACAGAGTCCCTGGGCAGCTCTTAGCTGTCCTTCCCTTAAGTCACTCTTTCTTTGCAAACTTCTCTCATTCGCAACACATTCAGATGTGTTGTCACATGTGAAACAGATGTGTTGTAAAACAGTCTATAGCTGTCAGATTTGATACATCCCTATGCAAATCCACCTGAAGTAGTGAATAGAAGAAGGAAATCCTGTGGAATAAATATTATGTGAATATGTAACTAGATCCTCTATCATGGCTACATAATCAGAATTGAAGTGAGCTAATACAGCATTGCCAAAATGAATTCTGACTTTGGATAATAATTTAGCGCCTATCTTACCGTTTTACTATCTTCTTATTCAATGTATTTTTATACAGTATATTTTCAAAGCCCCAGGAAAAAATGTAGAGCAAACACCTGTAAGAAAGTGGCCTGACCACAGCATGGAATAGCAGCATGGAACAGTTGGGTCTACACTACAGCCTCTATTGTTTGCACTAATGGAGGGAGTAACTGCATCATTAAGATGCTTTCTTCCATGTAAGCCATCATTTTGACAGTGGATCAGCTACGAAAGACATCTAGGAAGTGATGGTAGGGGTATGCTCAGAAATCTTTGTCTCTTCCTAGCAGAGATCAGTGTACTCGAGTTGCATGCAACTTTTGACCCATTTCCCCAGCCTTGATGTATTCTGCTTTTACAACTTTTTTTCTTTCTTACAAGAGCTGTTCTTCATATAATCTAAAGCTTCCAAGCAGCGGCCCTCATCGCTATCATTCTCTCCCACTGTCCCCAGTTCTCATTTTGTCACAGTCTCTAGTCCATCAGGTTTCCAAATTCCAGTTCTCAACTCCCTCTTGGGACTTCTTGCTTAAAACCCCTGTTTTCCTGCCTGACTGGCTACTCATCTCCCCAGCTGATCTCATTTTCCTTGCTTTTTCCCGATCTTGGGTCTTTGTCCTGGACTTCTCTCCTCAGGGCCTTTGTCTTAGTGTTTTTACACTGAGTTTTTACACTTCAGTCCAGTCCCAGTGTACTCAGTCCTCATCAGGACCATTCTTTCCCTCCTTTGTACTTCACAGTCCATCTTATGTGTCCACTGCATAGAAGTCAGGATTTTTCTGGCAAAGGTGTAATATTACCTTAAAGAGATTCTTTGATCCCAGTTGTAATAGCCAAGGTCTGCACCACTAGGTAAAGCAGGTTATTTCCCTATTTAGGCTTACTTGTCAAGAGCAAAGTAAAAGGACATTGTCTCACCTCCAAGTTTCAAATCCCTATCTCATAGTACAGGCAAAACAGCACAAAACTATGGAAAACAGTCACAATTAGCTGAACATATTTCAGCTCACAAATTAAATCCTCCCTCTTCCTACCTTCAACAAAACGTGCCCCAGGAAGAGATGTGACATGAACAATTTCTGTGACGCGGTAGAGTCACATGGAGTTTACATGGAGTAAAGGAGAGCTGGCTCCTGTGAGGGGAGATCTGTCTATGCTTCTTTCCATTGGTTACCCCCCAGCACAATCAGTTCTGCCCCATGCCTTCAGCATGGACTAGGAATAAAGACGGAACATCAGTCAGGCACAGGTGTAAACCTTCAGTACAGTCACGCAGCTCAGGAGTTTTGTCTTGCACATCTGGTTTTATCATTCAGACTCAAATGAACTCCAGCAGTGGGTCTCAAAGTGCAGTTGAACAATGCAGCGTTCAGAGGCATGGCTATTGGACAGTGATGGACAAACAGTACAGTAGCCATGGGAAGGAAAAAAAGCCATTTCTTGGAGTTTCCCTTTTCCTGGTCCTAGAGCACAGACATGACCTGTCCCTCCAACCAGACTGCTTGGTCCCCAGCTCCACCTTTCCCAGCAGAGCATTTCTGAACAGTGGTGGGGGAGTGTGAGCTGGGCACTGTCCATCCCATGCCACCCAGATGCTTCACACCATACCTCATGATAAACATGGCAGTGGAGAGGAGAGGATCTTCTCAAATATCGAAGTGGAAACTGAGCTGTACAGTGGTCTTCTATATACTGATTTGCAGGACCAAACCACGAGAGGTTTAGTTGTAAACTAAACCCTAAGGGATGTTTGTAAGTGAAAGAGGAGGTTTCCTGGATGAATTTTATAGTTCAGATTTACTGCACCACTTACAGCAGGCTTTTATTATTACATTCTTATTGTATTTTATAGTAATTTTTGTATCACGTATATTTTTGCAAAATGCACCCACGTTATAGTTTTTAATGTATCGAAAAGCTGACTTGAAAGTTTACGTTAATTATTTGGGTCTAATTACACTTTTATTCTTTTTAAAAGCACTCTTAATCCAACTGACAAAAAACAATCTTTTTGTTTTAAAAAACAAAGGGATGGAGCCAAAACATGCAAGATATTGTGCTAGCATTCCACTTACAAAAAAAAAAAAAAGCTAAGTATATTTTTCTAACAAAGCTTTCACAAATTATTCCTACTTTAATTAAATCCCTCTTTGCAGGAAACTAACAAAATGCTCATTAAGAGCACAAGACAGTTATTATCTTTCAGTCTTTCTGCTTTTTGTGTAATACAGTATTACCTAAGTTTCAGTGACTCTTGCTGTGTTATCCACCTCTCTTTTAAAGAACATACTCTGTAACCATAGCAATACTTTCCCACCCTGGTATTATTTCCCGCTGGCTTGTTCTAGGCTTTTGCACATAGCAACCACAGCAATCCTTGGTCCAAACTATCAACTTCTTGGCAGCTCTTAGCAAAATTAGCGTATCTGTAAACTTCCAAGTATGTGGCTTTACATTTTCAAAAGATTAATATGTATGTTCTGAACAAATTGCATATTTCTAATCATAACAGTACTTTGTATGATACTTTAATACCACAAATACTAGATGTTGAAATTCTAGATGCTATCTTCTAGTTTTATCATTTTTTACAGATCAATACACCAATTTCTCCTTAGATAAAAAGCAATGCACAGCTTTGTAACATCTCACATTTTTTTACTGAGCTCACAACAAAACGTTAGGTTCATGCTTCAAACCTACCCCATTTTTAATTGGAATCATGTGGAGGAACACCAGCTATACCATTTACACTCAACCAGTTGGACTTCAGGTTCACAAAGGCAGCACTAATTCAGCAAGGACTGAGACATATGCTTTAATTTTGACATCTAAGTACTCTCATAGCCCACCAAAGTCACAGTATGCACCAAAGGATTTAATGACTGTGCTACAGAGGGCTGATTTTAGTCATGTGCATAACTTTTTAATGGTACACATGTAAGCAGCCATACTAGCTTGACTTACAGGTGAAGTTATTTGCAGAAGGATATGCATTAGAAATAGAGCAACTCCAAATTAAACGGCCCTAGATTCCTTTATTAGTTCACGACTCTTCATCATGTAATGCCATTAAGTTTCTCAAGTCTAAGCTGACTGTCAATGCCTGTACTGATCACTGCTTTACTGCGGAATTTGTAACTGATTTTTTTTCCCAAAAAATTAACAAGCATGTGACAGAACAAGGTCTTCAAAGAAGCTTATAACTAACTGAGGTTGATTTTGTTGAACACCTTTTTAATAGTATTTTAACTTGACGTAGCTTTCATAAGGTGAATAGTAAGGTACACACAGTGAATCGCGGTGAAGCAGCACAAAGTAAATGTGGGGGCAATGGTGATTTAATAGCAGTGTATTACTGTACGTCCTCTCCCCACACATTCTCATCACACTGCAGTGAATAAGGCTTTTGCCATTGACTTCTCTGTCAAATTTCCATTGCTGTTCTTTATTTGTCCATATGAATCAAACCCAGCAATATTCCCTTAGTATATTCTCTGTAGGGGTAGTTCTGGAAGAGGAATTAGATACATAGAACAACTAAAGTTACAAATCACCTAGTAACACAAGCATTATCATTGAAGAGAAAACATTCTGCCTCAGTCACAATGATAAAGACAAGAGGAAGTTGGATTGGTATTTTATATATATACTCACACCCTCATATATATGTGTGTGTGTATATATATATATGTACATGCACATAAAACATGTGGGATATGCATCAAATATTCAAATGGTCCAACACATTTGTGAGAGCTTGAGAAGAAGAGAAAAAGAAGACAAAGAGAAAAGACAAAGAGAAAAGATGAAAAGATGAAAACAGAAGAAAAGACGAAAAGAGGCGAGGAGAGGCGAGGAGAAGCGAGGAGAGGAGAGGGGAGGGGAGGGGAGGGGAGGGGAGGGGGGAGAGGGGAGGAGAGGAGAGGAGAGGAGAGAGGAGTAGACAAGGATAAACTAGACCAGTATCAGCTACCTAGCTTTTTTGAGTCTGCTACAAAAGAAAACAATAGTGAAAAAAAAAATAATTCTAGAATGATTATTCCAGAAAGGAGAAGGAAGATTACAGATTACTTTTCTATGCTGACTGTTTTAAGTGTTGTTGGGTTAAAGCATATTCTCATTTATGGACATAATCACCTTTGTGCACACATGCAATTCCTCTACAACTATGAGCCAGCTGGGGCTGCACACTAGAGGAATACACCCCATCCAGATGGGCCAATATAGGATGACATTCCTGATAAAAAAAAAAGTCAAACAAAAAAAAACCCATAAAAAACAACACCGGAAAAAAAAAAAAACCAACCAAAAATCAAAACTTTACATTGTTGCCTGTTTGTTTTTAAAAAAAGGAATTAGATCGTTATGCACATAGAAGATAAAATAAGAGTCTAGATTTTTAAAATGGAAAAGAAATAAAGTGATAAAATTACTTTTATAATAACATCTAAAGAGAGACAAAAGGAAGTTACACTTTGTTATTTTGGTACTTTGCCTAGCAGAGACATTTATCTGTAAGTAGTCATAATAAAATTTACTTAGGCTTTCTTTTTAAAGAAAAAGGTGATAATATGAAACTAGTATTTCCTATGACTTAACTATGATTACTAAAAGATTAACAGAAACACAGAAAAGAAATGGTAATTTTGTCCCCACAGAGCCTCAAAATCAAGGTTGTTATACTAAAGCAAAGTGCCCTTTCACTGTACAGTAAAATACTATTTTGTACTTTACCAGCTGTTATGCTCGATTTGTGAGAGGATTTCCAGACAGAATTCTTCAGCTGAGGATCACAAATTATAAGTGAATAAGTGAAAAAGGAAATAACTTCATTTTCTGTTTCCATAAATGGAGGTAACAGATTTATTAAATTCTGATTCAAATTCTATTTTGTTAACATGTTGATCAAATGCACCACGAAAACCAAACATTACTTGTTTTGTTTTATGAGGATACAGTGGGAAACCCATTCACTCCTATCAAAGATTTTCTGAACGTATTATCCTCATTGGTTTATTAACAAAAGTGCAGCTACATTTTATTCTAAAATAATCAAAATACTCTTCCTTGCTATAATAGCTATTATGTTGTCAATGTACACGTTTTGGTTAACTTTTGTTATATCCTAAAGACACTATTCCCTTAGAAGTCACCATCCTCATTTAGAAAAGCATGGCATTTTGATGATTCTTCATTTGATTTACAGAGAGACTTCAAGGAGGTGGAACCACTGAGATTAATTTTCAATTTTAAAGTTGTAACTCAATCCACAAGGGTAATGAAAATACACTTTTAAAATATATTATTTCCTGTACACTTACGAAGGACTTACAAGATTTTAAAATAATACTTGCCCAAGATGCTCCTTCCCCAGCCACAAGAAAAAACTTTGAAAACTTTTGCAGGAATCTAAAAATATAATTATAAAAATAAAA